>PVKA01002668.1:84141-121500 GCA_004027165.1 Ctenomys sociabilis | reverse complement strand
ATGCACCTTGTACAATACCAAAACATTATGAAAACAGTTTGCAATGTATTAATTTATCGAATCTGTATTGTTAAGGTGTCTTGAAACTATCTGATTGACATTTGTAGTTCAATAAAATAAAAAAATATAAATAAAAAAAGGGGGATACAAAGGAAGCTCTATTCTGTATCTGTATATAGAGGATAGTCAGGATAGATATACAGCTACTTTTGCTTAATAAAGTGAGTAGAAAGATTTGTACTAAAAGTGTTTGGCCAGCATATCTTGACTGCTTCTTTTACTATGGGTAACCACTAAAAAGATAACAATGTACAGTGTATTAATTACTGAAACTGTCCTATTAATCAGTTTTGAAACTGTCTCATTGCTATTTGTTTCTCAATAAAATAAAAAAACAAAGCTAATGTTAACATCAATTATTAAAACATTGTTCTCTCAAAAAACAAAATAAAATAAAATAGTTAAAAATTAAAAAGAAAAAAATTGTCACTATTTGATAATGAATCCATTTGATCCTGAGTTTTTCAATGATGAGAAATATCTTATTACTGATCTAATTTCTACTTGTTATTGTTCTACTCAGGTTTTTTATATTTTTATAGTTCAATTTTGGTAAGTTGTATGTGTGCAGATATTATTCCACTTCTAAATTTTCTGATTTGCTGATAGATAAGCATTTATAGCAATCCCTAATAGTCCTTTACATTTCTGGACTATTATCTGTAATGTTTCCAATTCCAACTCTAATTTTATGTATTGAGTCCTTTTTTCTTGGTTAGTTGAGCTAAATGCCTACTAGTTTTATTATTTTTTTAAGAATAAGAAGCAATAAAAGATTTTAAAAGAAAGAATAGGCGATATTATGGAGAAAAAGAAGTCTTCTAAGGCAGAGAGGAACTTAAGTGGCTGGCTACATAGTTTTCCTCTTTTCAAAGAAATATTTTATTTATTTTTGCTCATGTCTTTGTTATTTCTTTCTTTCTACTATTGTTGCATCTTGTCAGTCCTTGAGATGCATCCTTGCTTATCTGAAATAATCTTTCTTTACATTCATTTTTGTTTTTATTTGAATGTAGGTAACTTCCATATAAATGTCCCTCACGGGGCTGCTTCTGTTGGGTTCCATAAATGTTGGTGTGCGATTTCCATTGTCATTTGTTTCGTGAAGTTTTTAAATTTCTCTACAGTTTCAGCTTTTATTTAATTTGTTAAGACTTGTCGCTTAACATACTGTGTATTCTAGAGAAAGATTGATGGACTGATAAAAAGAACATATTCTTCAGCTGTTCAACGGAATATTATGTATACGTGGCTGACAACTCCATTAGACATACAGCATAGTTTAAATGATGTTGCATAATTATTTTTGTGTGAAGAACCCATTCATTGATGGAAGTTGGGTGCTGTGGCCCCTATTATAATGATATTTGAGCCCTTATCCAGTGCCTATTCGATTTATTTATATTATTGGGTATTTCAATATTAGGTGTACATAGAATTACAATAATTATATCTTCTTGTTAAACTGATTCCTTAATCATTATATAGTGATCTTTTTTTAATCCCATTTTGCATTGTTTGCCTTAAAGTCTACTTCTTAGACATAAGTTTACTACTGCTCACTTTAAGTTTTTATTTCCTTGAAATATCATTTTCCATCCTTTTTGTTTGTTTGCTTGTTTTGTACAGGGTCTACAGGTCTCACTACACAGACTGGATTCATAGTGACCCTCCTGCTTCTCTGCCTCCCAGGTGCTGGTCTTACAGGCACACACCACCATGCCCAGTCTCAGTTGTCATCTCAGTGTGCTGTGGGGTTGGGACGAGCACAACCTGTGGTTCTGGGGATTGAACCCTGGTCCCAGCACCTGCTTAGGCAGGTGTTTTAGTCTACTGAGATATCTGGCCACTCCTCCATCCTTTTATTTGTCGGTCTTTCAGTGCGCCCTTACTGGCGAGTTGAGTTTCTTATGGGCAGTATACTATTGGGTGCTGTTTTGAAATCCACTATTAGTCTATATCTTTTCGTTGGAGAGTGTAGTCCATTTATATTTTACATTAAGTGGTGACCTTAAGTAAGCAGCTTTTTCTCGATGATTAATCTTGGTGGTATGGATTGCTATACAATATTGACTTTATTTCAAGATGAGCATCATACTGAAGTATCCCTTTAGCTTCTAAGATGTGAGCAATAAATTAGGGCCTTCCATGTCACAGTTCCCATCCCCTATATTACTTGACCAAGTTGAGCTTCTGGAGCAGCTACCCTCCAGGCCACTGACACAGAGTATCAATGGAGTTCCAGAAATTAGATTATTTAGAGGTTTTTTACCCACAAGTAATCCTAATCTAGACAATAGGCCCCTTAACAAGATGGTTCCTGGTAGTGGCACCCTGGAAGTTGCTGAGAATATATTAAGTCTTCTTCCAGAGAAAAGCTAATGCACAGATTTCAGGTTATTTATGTAGGCAAGCTCCAAGTTAGTAGTTAGGGTTATCAGTGTCTATACTAATAGTTTTCTAATACTCTCTTGTTCTCTCTTATATCAGCAGAAGGATATATCCCCTTCCCCTATCAGCAGAGCCATGTGGGAGACACCAGGGTTTCTTGATTTTTCTCACTATGCTATTGTCTTAGGTCTCTAAATTCTTCCAGGTTTCAGTTTCTCTCTTGCTGTTTTCCAGTGTTCTCCAGTAGTCACTCACCTCAAAATGTAATTGCAGATCTGTTACAGTGGTTCTTTCCTTCCTTCCTTCCGTCCTTCCTTCCTTCCTTCCTTTTTATATCGGTTCTTCTTCATGGATAAGAAAGTGAGTTTTGAATTCTCTAGGCATTTTAATCTTGAGAACACACTGGTTTTTAATGACTCATTGATGAAGTTCAGCTCAGTTTTAAGGTTTGAGAATATTATGAAATAAATAAAGCTACTGTGAAAATGTGTGTAGAAGCTTCTGTGTGAGTATGTTTTCACTGCCTTCATCCTCTGTAATTAAAAGCCTAGGAGTGCAATTATAGATGGAAAATGTACAAGATAAATTTTTAAAGAAATTATCCAACTGCTTTTGGAGTGGCTATACCATTTTATATTCCCAGAAGCAGTGAATGAGTAATGCAATTACTGCACATCCTTGCTAACATTTTATATTATCATTATTTTTCATTGCTAGTGTGTGGTACCATCTCACTGTAATTTAAATTTGCATTTCCCTAATGGAGGATGATGTTAAATATGGCTTACCTGACATCTGTGTGTCATTTTTGGTGAAATGTGTGTTCATGTCTTTTGCCTACAGTGTGTGTTGTTTGCTTTTTTCGTATTGCATTTTGATGCTCATTTGTATGTTCTAGATAGTGGCCAGGGAGATGGCTCAGTAGAACAAGCACTTTCCTGGCAAGCACAGGGACCTGAGTTCCATCCCAGGTTCCACCAAAAAAAAAAAAAAAAGAAAAGAAAAAAGATTTATATGTTCTAGATACTGGTGCTAGTTTTTGAAATTCAAATGTTAATTTTGTTGTTTTACATCAGAAATCAAACGCAGGACCTTGTGCTTTCTAAGAAGGTGGTGTGCCCCTGAGCTGTATCCCCAGCCTGTGTTTTTAATTGTGAGGACATCCAGTTTATCAATATTTTCTCTTGTGGAGTGGAGTTTTGGTATCAAGTCTAAGAACTTTTTCTCTAACCTACATCATGAGAATTTTCTTCTTTGTGCTTGCCCCACATTTTTTTCCATAATTTTATTGAAGAAAAAATAACAGTGAAACAATTTCAAATCAAATTAGCTCAACAGATTCAATAATCAATACATTGCATATTGTTTTCTTAGTGGTTATTTGTTGTACAAGGTGCAGACGTGCTATGCTATCTACAAACACTATTGCGTAGATGCCTCCATTCACTGAATTAAGAGAACGTAGCTATATACCTATCTTTTTTTTTTAAAAGCTGAATTATAGCACATTTTATAGATTTACATGTTTTGTACTAAGTACAGGATTGCAGGGGGCTCTGTTGGTGGTTTTTGTTTGTTTTGGGTTTTATGTTTATTTGTTTTCTTTTTAACTATAAATTGTCGATCACTCCAGCACTAATAGCTGAAAATCTCGTACAATGTCATATGACTTTAACCAGCTGAAATTAACTGCCTAGTCCTGTTTTCTTTATCGTAATGATAAGATATTTGGATTGTAACCAGGTGGGCACTATTCAAGCTGCATCATTAGTAAGGCTGCAAAGCAGCCGAGACCACAGGAGATGCAGGCGAGGCTCTTGTGCTCTCTGACTTCCTCTGGTGCTGCTTTTACAGTTTACACATTTGAAGATCTGGCAGGTAACAGGATATAGGTTTCTCATATAGGTAACAGGATATAGGCTAAAACAAGTCTTGAGGCCAGTGGATCTGATAGTATCTGAAGTCTCCTTTTGCAGCAACTTTCCATGACGCTGAGCTGTCCAGGTCATCATTCACCTCTCCCATCATTGGTGTTTGGGCTCCTCCCTTAGTTTCTAGAGAGGTGACTCATATACAATATCTGCCTTATTATCCTATCATCCTTTTTAATAAATGTGACAAGCTTTATGCAATCAATGAACTTACATTTCATATGTCAGTTGATGACTATATATCAGAAATTGAAAATGTGTTCAATATAATAAAATTTTGCAGTGAGGCCACCCATCTCCTAGAGCCCTCATGACAGGCAGAGAGGATAAGGTAGCAAGATTGCACATAAACCATGAACCACCCTCAGACTGTACAGATAACCAGCTTTCTCTCATCATCACTTGTCTGCTTTACTAGTTTTCACAAAGCATTTGCATCAACTATTGCACAGATCATCAAGGGTTTCTTTCAACAGCTTTTTGAGATTTCAAATAATGTTATATTTTTATGCCTATCTTCAAAATAAAGGACCTGATCCAAATTATAGCACTAATAAGTATCAAGTATAAGACCGAGAGAAAAGCTTATATATTAGTGCCTGGCCTGTTCATTGTTGGTCTCCATATAAAGGCCTGAGAAGGTATTTTCTAAAAGACAGTATGCCATAGCTTTCCAACTGTAAAATGGGATAATAACATAAACTTGAGATGTTATAGGAGTCCTTATTTCTTTACTTAAATAAAGTTAATTGAGATAGTACATTTTTAAAATATGACAGAGTTCAAAGTGTTTCCTGTTCAAAGGTTGATTATTTTTATTTGTGTACCTACAATAAGACCCAAATTCCAGTAGACAGCTGTGTGTGCTTGTCAATTCCAATTCACAGGAAATGTGTTTGTTTATATCCCAATGTATTATCTATTTTTCCTGTTAGGACTCATGTGGCCAAATTGTGAACTGCTATGTTAGTGTGACTCAGACATCTTTGAGAGGGTAGTTAGAGTTAATGCTTTCCATAAAGTTGTTTTAATTGTTATTTTTCACCAGATGGACAACTTACATTTGGCCGTGTTTCTGTGACAGCGTGATGCTTGAAGTTTTCAACAGATGGCATATACAAATACTTGGGAAAACACCCTTCCATTATAGAATGTTGCAAAAAGACTTCTAGAGTGCCAGAAAAATAAAAGTTTGTATTCCCAAGTCCTTAGCCTGTGCTATTATAATCATAATTCAGATAATTTGAAAGATTCCATTTCTGGCACTTGGATTTATTTTGTAAATGAGCATGCAGAGCTGCACTAGAGTGAGATGATGAGGAATACCCTGTTGTCAATTAGGGATTCAGCAAGCACATAGCATTAAATTTCCCCTTGATTGTGGGTAGATGTAGCTAAGTTTCTCTGGCAAAATTATTCTACTTATATTCCATTTGCAGAAAGTATAATCTCATAAAAAAAAAAGTCAACTGTGGAAGACTGAGATGTTCTTTCTGAACAGTGTTGATTTAGAAGGAAAAAAAAAAAAATACCGACCAGCTTAGAATGTTCCAGTACACTCATGCATATGATAACGTCCAAGTCATCCTACTTCTCCCAGTGACCACCTAAGGCATTTCTGGTATCAGGAAGTGAGGAACCAGAGAATAACTGAGGCAGGAAGGAAAAGGGTAGCAGTCCAAGGTAGCATTTGTGATTGTTACCACGAAAAGGGGATCTACTGATATTTAATGGATGGAAGCCAGGATTCTTAGACATGCTACAATATACAGCACATGTCTGAAAAAAGGGGAAACGACCCATATCTTCAGCTGCCTGAATATCCGGCTGGGCACCCATCTTCACTTGGAGCCTATCCCTGTTTAAAATTAAATCACAAAATACATTTGTAACACAAAATGCTTTTTTGAAAAATCTCAAGAATCTTAATGTTCACACAATATAGCATCTATCCATACCCCTACTCCTTGATTTTTACTAAGTAGCAAGTAAAAGGCTGAAAGACTTCTGCACTTATGTTCTTGAATCCTGATGTTATGCTAATTAAGTGGAAGTATATTGCCTCATTATAATATCTTTTAGTTAGGGCTTTACTGAGCAGTTACACAATAAAACAGAGATATCTTACCCATATACTTCCTTCTCTTTTTCCCTTTCTTATGAATAGGACATATTTTAATACATTACATTTTGCAATTTTATGTAAGTTTCATTAATCATGAATTTGGGGATTTAAATAACTATTAAATGCTTGATCTACTGAAAATGATCAGGATAAGAAAAGCACTTCTACAGCAAAGTAATCAAGAGCAAATAAATTTGTTCTAGATTTTTCTATTTGGAATCGTTCAAAGCACAGGAAAGTAGCATGTGTTTTAAGTACTTAATACAGAAGGTGGCCTCAGTCAAGTCTGTAATCCTCTGATTCTGTGTAAGTCTTATTGAGTGAATTATCAGGTACAAGCTTTAATAACACATGCTTACCTTTGAAGGAGAAACTGATGTTATAAAGAAAGAGCAAAATAAAAGATAGATAATAAGAAAAAAGGAGGTAGATATTTCTCAGAGGGTAATGGAATCAGGAAGGGGGATGAGGAGGAAGGAGAGGGAAAGATTTGTGCCTGTACTAGCTCCACACAGGAAGGTAAGGGCTGTGTGCCACACGCATGCATTAATAAAATGATCTGTAACAAAACTGATTCTCTTACTGTCCGTTGTATCTAGTAGTTCATTTTTGTGTCTATCATTGCAGATGGCGTTTAATGGCTGCTTCAGTTTGACCTACCCTGGAAACCCCCACCCAGGGGACTTGATTGAAGTGTTCCGTCCTGGCTATCAGCACTGGGCCTTGTACTTGGGAGATGGTTACGTGATCAACATAGCTCCTACAGGTAAGAAAGTACTAGGCAAGTAAATGTAACTATAGCTAACTGTGTGTTCACCAAGCTTTGCACCTGGCTTGTGGGAAAAGTTTCAAAAAGTTTAATGGATTAGCCTAGAGAAAGCTTAGAAGCTTGTCAGCAAAGCTTGATAGGCACTCTCCTTGAACTTTTTTAAGAGCAGAATATATTTATTGGGGGAAAGAAAGCTCCTGTCCTAGAGAGGGACAGAATGGGGGGGGGGGGCTAAGCTGTCCCTGGGAAGCTGTCTCTTCCAGGGACTTTAATAGAGTAAAATCATGTGGTGAGGCAGATCTAAGGGGGTGGAACACATAGGAACTCACTGGTGGGCATGAGGTGGGACAAAACTATGGTCGATCAATGAGATTACAAGCACCATTGCTCAGGTAAAACTGATTAAATCCAGTACCAAATGAGGAAGCGAGTCACACAGCAAGTGGGCATGAATATGTGACAAGGTCTCTTTCTTTGGGGACTTGCTTAGGTAACAAATTTTTATGCTTCCCCTTGAAATTAAGTGTTCAGTAAAAATTCAACGGAAAGTAACATTTGAGAAAAAAATTTGTGCCATCTACATTATCTCTGCTATTTTAACATCTGGAAACTAGTGATATCTTTCTAGTTTCCACTGTGAAGCTCACGTTCATACTTCCATCTTAGGCTGTATGTGAGTATGGTTCAAGTTCTGAGCTTCAATCCTATAGACTAAAATTCAGTTCCTTTCTATTGTTCTCCACTGTGATGGTTTTCAAGCCAGTTTCCCTCCCTATGGCCAATTCCTTCCTTTTCCCATTGAATGTTACAATGCTATTTAAAAAAAAGGTTTAACAATTTCACTAGGATAAATATGCTTGAAATGTGTAAATTTTCATGTGTAATGTTAACTAGGAAACACTGCTCCACTGAGCAAGGTGATAGACAAAAGAATAATAGCAGTGTTTGCTTTTAATTATTACTGTTATAGTTTAGAGCTGGGGTGTCTCCCATAAGCTTCGTATATTTGGAAGAACATTGGATCTTGGGGCTTTATCCTCATCAGTGGGTTAGTCCACTACTGAGTCTATGGCTGAATGTCAGAGGTTGGGCATGGCTGGAGGCAGGTCCCTGGGGAGTGACCTGGGAGTATTTGTCTCCCTCTCTGGTCCCTTTTTCCTGGCCATCATGACATGAGTAACCTTCTTCAGAGCAGCATTCCCACCATGCTGTATCTGCCTAGAATTCAGCCTAATGTGGACTGAAAATATGAGCCCAAGTAAATCTGTCCTTCAAGTTGTGGCCGTTGGGCAGTATGCCCCACTGACAAGAAAGTGACTAAGATAGTTGCTAAAAGAACAAATATTTTTACTTGCTGGTTATTAGTGGCTTTTCCTCTGATGAGTCATCTGACTATGGGATGCTGTTCATACACATCTTTGTCCAATGCTGAGAGATAACTGCATCATAGAAAAGGTGAGCAGTAATCCTATCTGTACTGTGCTAGAAACACATACAAAGTCTCTAAGAATCACACCCATCTGTAGACAATTTGTTTTCCAAGAACAGGGAAGGGTTTCTCACCCAATTCGTTCCGTGAGAAGATCACAAACATTTAGAGATTTTCTTTATTCATACTCATACCTTGTTAATAGTGCTGATAATTTCCTGAATGACTATTTGTGGATGTTGAGGTTAAGTGGGTGTTGTATTGAGGATATACAAAGACTAGAGGTAGATCTAAGCATCCAAGCATCTGGGAAGCCTTTCAATGGCCTTGGAGACCACTAGGCTTGGACACTACCCCTTGCTGACCAACATTCTCCTCACAGATGGCATCCCTTCGGCATTCACAAGCGCCAAGTCTGTGTTCAGCACAAGGGCCTTGGTGAAGATGCAACTGTTGAAGGACGTTGTGGGAAATGACACATACAGAATAAACAACAAATACGATGGCACATACACCCCTCTCCCGGTGGAGGAAGTCATTCAGCGCTCAGAGTTTGCTGTAGGACAGGAGGTGACATATGACATTCTGGACAACAACTGTGAGCATTTTGTGACTTTGCTTCGCTATGGAGAAGGAGTCTCAGAGCAGGTGGGTTAACTTTAAGGGACACAGAAGTCTCCAACCTGGAGGGTACCCTAACTGGCCGCTGGGGTATGTTAACCAAGACTCCCTGAAACTGAAAGTAACAAGAAAACACAATAACCTGGAGGACATAGAGGGAAACTGAGTTGTTAAAGGCCATGCAGCAAGTGACTAGCCAATGTGGGGACAATGAGTTTGTGGCTAAAATTCATATGAGGAATTTGAAATAGAAACAAGACACCATCTTCAGGCAGCTCTATTGCCTCCTGTTCCTCAAATTTTCTTGTCACCATGCCACACAGCAAACTCAAATCAGGAACTATAGGTGCTGCAGAGAACACGTTAAAAGGGTGTTGGCCGCCTGAGTTGGAATTCATTTGCCAGGAACAGAGACTGCCAAACTGACATTCTTCCCTGCTGGTGTATTTTGGTGGGTTTATAAATATTTGCTGTTTTCAATGCAATGTTGTGGGTCTTTTTAATTTTTTTAAATATGAAATTTATTTATTTGCTTATTTGGTACAAATTCTTGCTACATAGCTCAGACTCATAATGACCCTCCTGTTTCAGCCTCTCCAACACTGGGATTACAGGCATGCACCACCACCACCCTGCCCAGTTTCAGTGACCAGCACAGTGTAACTGCAGTTCCAGGGCCTGCACTGCATGTAATACCAGGGATTGAACTTGGGTCCTTGCACTTGCCAGGCAGGCACTTCAACCTCCGAGCTATCTCCCCAACCTCACAACGTTGTTTTTTAAAGTAAATCCTTTGATTCATGGTGCTTTTTGATGACTTTGAGTGAATTCACTGACTTGATAGTACCTTGCCATTGCGACAGTTCCCACCAGCATTTCCCAGCAGATTAGAAGCTCTGCCAAGCCCATGCTCCCTCCACTTGCGCCTTACCTGCTCATCCTTCCACCAATCCGATTCTGTTATTGATGTTTAAAACAGAAGATTTATGAAAGTGCTGTAAGAGAATGAACATGTAAAACCACTATCAGAGGAAATCTCCCTCATCCCAAACACATAGATGGGGAAATAGCTTGACAGTCTCAGTGCCTGCCTGCCTAACGCAAGGACCCAGGTTCGATTCCCAGTGAGGCACACCGTGTCCGTCCTACACTGAGCCAGCTACTAAAACCAAGTGTGGTGGTGCATGCCTGGATTCCCAGCACTGGAGAGGCTGAGACAGGAGGATCAGTAAGCGTCTGAGCTGCACAGTGAAACCCTGTACCAAATAAATTGATTAATAAAATATCAAAGTACATAGAAAATGTTAATTTTTAAAAATTGAAATATCAAAAGCGATTTCATAGCTAATAAATATATGGACTTGTTAGCTTTAAATTGTTTCATGGAATTGTTAGAAGCGGTTTTAGAAGATTACAAATCAAGAAAGACAGCATGAAAATTTTAATAATATTTTAAAAACATGAATTTATTCAAGACTTCCAGTATTTTGAAACGTGGATCTAGTATAAAAGCTTCCAGTCTCACAAGTGAGGTTCAGTGTTTCTCATAAAACCTTGGGACAGTGGGAGCTGAAACACAATGAAAGAAGTGATGTGTTCGTTATCATTAGGGGACAAAATCCGACTGGAAACTCATTGTCAGTGAGAAACACGGGAACAGGATGAATGTTTTATTCACACATGACAATAAGTTGTGTCGGCGCTAGAACACAGGGGCCACACGCGAAGTCCCAGTCACTGCACTGAAAACTCAGGGGACACAGGCGCTGTCCCATTTTTTAAATTAAAGTTTTTTACTGTACCACGCTGTGCTGTATAATTGATGCACTTGTTTAGGGATCATGAGATGCACAGGTACGGTCAAAAGGCAAAAGCTTCAGTTACGCGAGATAGACCGGTGTGGAGACCTAGCATGCCAATAGTACTGTGGCACGTGCGTTACATTTTGCTGCAAGAGTAGAAGTTAGGCGAAGTGTTCTTAATGCGAAGGGCAAAAGGAAGAAAGCACAAAACACAAAACAAGATTATCACAAAACCAATAAAGGTGGTGGGCAGGGGACTTTCAGAGGTGACGAATAGGTTTTTGGACATTTATTGTAATGATGATTGCATGAGTGTGTGCCTATCTCCAACCATACCAAGTGGTATGCGCTAAAGAGCTAGAGCCTTTTGCATGCTAATCATACTTAAAGTGCAGGGACCCACATGCTGCGCTGGCCCCATCCCCGGGTGCTCTAAGACAGGGCATTAGAAGCTCTGCCAAGCCCATGCTCCCTCCACTTGCGCCTTACCTGCTTATCCTTCCACCAATCCATGCCTGGTATTGATGTTTTAAACAGAAGATTTATGAAAGTGCTGCAAGAGAATGAACATGTAAAACTACTATAGGTGCACCCTATAATCCCAGTGCTGGGGAGGCTGAAAACAGGAGGATCACTATGAGTCCAAGCTGCATAGTGAGACCCTGTACCAAAATGCATTTTAAAAAATAAAGATCTATAATCACACTTCAGTAAGAATGTGCTAAATAAAAAATGGATTGAATTATCTTTTTTACTTAGACTTTAACTTGCAATTCCTTATCTTTCACCTTATACATCCAGCCTTAAGACCCCTGGGAAAACAATTATTCCTTGACACAAGGTGGAACTCATCTCCAGCAGTTTCTGCTGATGATACTATTGTGACAGCCTTAACAACCTACTTGAGGTCTAACATTTTGTTGACAGACGTGGCCACATCATCACCGCTGAGGGACTGTGGGCCACACTCTGTGCTCCACTCTTACCCTGAGGTTGTTTTAAAGGTCATAGAAGAAATTTGATGTCTCCTTCCGCATACTGCATTATAATGTCTTCATCTTTATATGAAAGCCTGCCTACCATGGATATTATTTTCAATTATAGTATTTTAGGAATTGTATGAATCTTTGTTAGACTCAGTGAAAATAAAAGGAACAATAGAACCAGGGTTATTTACCAGTAGACTAATATATTACTATTGATTAGTAGCTAGTGTTGAATTCGTTCATTTTGGGGTCCCCTTAAGGCTTTGGGAAATTAGGCTCCGATTTAAAAAGTTATATAAATACAAAAGATTAAAAAATAAAAGTTACAAATGCATGAAAATGATTAGAAGGATGGAAATATTTGTTCCCACCTTTTAATTTCTTAGAGCTTTCCTGTATTTTTAGAAATTAAGGGCTGGCCAAATAGCTCAGTGGATTAAAGCACCTACAAGCAGGCACAGGGGCCAGGGTTTGATCCTCGGGCCTGCCGTGCCAGCCCCACCCCCAGGGCATGCTAAGATGGCAATTGAGACTGGGTGTGGTGGTGCACCCCTATAATCTCAGCTCTTGGGAGGCTGTAAACAGGTAGATCACTACTAGTCCAATGTAGTAGTGAGACCCTGAACACCCTGTAGACCCTTCCCTAAAATAGAAAAAATAAATTAAAACACAACTTTTATAGCAAGTTTTAGGATCACAGCAAACTGAACAGATAGCATAAAGTTTTCTCCCCTTCAAATAAACATGTAATATCGTCTGCCATCATTATCACTTCAGTGTGTTATATGGCTTAAAACTGATGAACCAACTGTGACAAATCGTGGTCCAAGTCTGAGGTTTTACATTATGATTCATTCTGTGCACTGTACACTCTGTGAGTCTGGGCAAACTGAGAATGGTATATACCCACCAGTGTAATACCGTAGTCTCCAGGTACTAAAACTTCAGGTTCCACCTACTTAGCCTTTCCTTACCCCCTACTGTGGAAACCACTGAATTATTTTTGGATACCTCTATAGTTTAACCTCTTCTAGAATGTCACGTAGTTGAAATTAGGAAGTGCATAGCCTTCTGGATGCTGCAACATTATGTCTTGCCACAGGCAACAAAGAAGAGTTCTGGCTGGTCTATATATTTTTGTTGTCAGTAATTTGGAAGAAGCAGTGGGATTATTTCCATGGGAGACTATATTTTAGGAATACCAGAGTCTTTATTGCCGGTGACTGTGTGTGTGACCTGTATAGATTGAAACAGAATCACACTCACCCAGTTCTTTGTTTTAATTTTGCTTATATACTTTCCCTGGTTGCCAGGACAACTGCAATGAAATGCCGTGCCTACTAGTGTAAGGTCTTGGGGGTTGTCACCAGAACGGGTTAAGGCCTGGGCATGGGAATTTACAGCAACATGTAGTCTGACTCTGCTTTCTCTAATTAGCTCTGCTTCTTCCCTTATCTCTTTTATGGTTGTGCAGTTTTAACAACTGGAGAAGGAATGAAGGATTAGGAGGCAATTTAGGGAGAGTTACACAGAGGTGACTTAGCCCAGGTGTCGTCCTAACACTAAAACCTTCCAGACGGGGTCACACTCAGTTGATTCTACCTCAGGTTTTCCTATTTCTAAGGTGATTTGGATACCAAACTAAAGCTTCTCTGGCTTAGGATAAGATTAACCCCTCAAGGGCCACCATCCCCTATGTGGATTTTAACTATTTTCATATGCAGGTTGGAATATCTTACTGTCTTAGTGTGCAGTTACTTAGTTATGTGTGGTAGTGGGCATCTTTTCAAATGCTTATTTGTCCTCTGCATGTCATCTTCAGGGATGTTGTTGCTTGATTTTTTTTTTACCTTTTTTCTATTGCATTTTTTATTTTCCTGGTGAGTTTTAAGAGTCCCTTATTCTTGCAGATAGTGGTCCTTTATCAAATTTATCTTTTGCAAATGTTTTCTCCCAGTTTGTGGCTTACTCTTGTCTGTACTTTTCAAAACACATAAAAACAATATTTTCTTGCTGTTAGGGTGCAAAAAAGCTATCAAAATGTGTCCAGGACTGTATAAGTTGGTAACAACTTTGAATGCGCCTGAGCAAGCCAATGCATGAACACATCCTGCCTGCACTTCAGGGCACCTCTGCAGCCTGCAAGCCTCAGGAAAGAGATTTCTGACAAACCCTGCAGGTGTCCATACACAGCATGTCCAGATTCAGCTAGCATTTCACCAGGCATGAACAGAGCCCAGGCATGAAGCCATTGCTATGCTGGATAGACAGAAAGGCTCACAAAAGTTAAAGACTGCAGAATCAGATTTGGTGACATTGTGATCTTAAGTAAGTCACCTGGGTATGTCAGCTCACTGAGAACATGCTGCACATTACAATCTGCAGGTCAGATTCCATGACAGGGGACTTGGACGGATTGCCCCAGTTACACAGGGCTATGTTATCAGAATGAGACTTGAATTCAGACAGCAGCCAGGGCTGGAGGAATTTCAATGGTCTGGCGGAACACTGTCTGTTCTGTAATCTCAGGTAATTTCAGCTTGGGATCAGGTTGCCCATCCCCTCCTCCAAAGCCTCTTCTATTTATGACATTTCTCAAACATCCTATTTTTCTAGAGGCTGAAAAGCACCTAGTCAGCCTGGCATCTGCCTGGGCCCCTCGTATCCACACCATCCTTAAATTTCCCCAGAGCTCTACCTTGTTGGCACCTGATATTTCTTTTCAGAGACACCTCCTGAATTTTAGGCTTCTCACTGCCTGCTTCATCTCTCTATTCAGACCACTTGCGGATCGCAGCATCTGCCTGGAATGGCTATAGGGTTTGGTCTGGTTTAGAACCCTGATCCCCACTAATCATCAAATTAGCCCCCTCTTTGGAACTCTGTCCCATATCCTGCATATCTGTACCTCTTTTTTCTACCTAGTATGCTTTCTTGGTAGCTCTAGGCTGTCCCAAATTCTGGTTTAGACAGTGGATTAATTTAAGTGAATAAATTAATTCAATACAAAATTAAAAATAAGAACTGAAGTGGCAGGTGTCAGGGCTGAGGCCAGGTTGTTTGGGAGCATCACTCCCCCTAGCAAATAGTGCTCAGAGCAGAGGCGGGCAGTCACAGTTGAGACGTTTTCCGTGTAGCTTGCAGGATAGTGGACAGCAGCGCGCACGCCACGGATACGGAGAGCAAATGTTCTTCCCGTGTGTATTTCCTGGCCTTGCTTCCCGGGCTGAGCAGGCAGCAGTTAGGGAAGCAGCACTGCACTGGGGACACATGTGGATGGCAGGCCAGAGGGTGGAAGTGTGACACAGACACAGGGCGGGCTCAGATGCCAGGTGAATCAGGTCACCAGCTGTTGGACCGGTCCCCAGCCATTTGAGGAAAATGCTTCACGATATTTAAAAGCCCTGACCCTTGAATCCCAGAGAAGCAATGTTGTTTTCAGAATACCTGATGCTTCTGAAATGTCTGCATGTGACCTTTGGGGTCATAAAACTGCACTTACATCCATGTGGTGGAAGGTAATATTCATTGAGTGCTTTGAAAACTATGAATATTCATGAGATCCCTCATCATGGTAATTGATCCCCTTAAAGCTATAAATGTCTGAACTCCTTTATGGACAATTGAGCTTGAGAGTGGTTTATTTTATGTTATCTCCATGAGAAACTAATTTGACATGATAGTTAGCACCCGCATTGACTTTTTATAAAGTCTGCTTATCAGAGTAGAAATTGAGTCTCCCACATAAGAGCCTCCAGGTGTGCAGGTCAGATCAACTCCCCGAGCTATTTGACTTCTTGAGTAAGATGTGTACATATGCACACACAGTGATCACCCTGGTATACACCCAGTCAAAGGGCACATTCAGAGACCAGGGGACACCCAGAGGGATAACATACATCTTGGTGATGCATTCACTGGCAAATCCCTCTAACCTCCAAGCTTTGCAAGGCAGGAGTCATGGAACCTGTCTCCCTGATATCCTGGGATGAGTAAGGACTGCACAGCTACGAGGTGCTTTGAAAATATGAGGAATAGAAATCTATACGTGTTTATCTGTATCTTTCATCTAAGTATAAAACTTACCATTTAATTTCTTCATCTTCATACAGAACTTTGATTTGGGATTGAACTTTAAGTAATGAATGTATTCAAGACAGGCTTTCAATTTAAGAAACAAATCGTACTTCATTTAAGACAATGAAAGGTTGGAAGAATAAGATGTGGTTTTTGCTTCTTGTTTCCTTCTAGGCCAACCGAGCAGTAAGTACTATCGGACTGGTGACAGCTGTTGTTAGTACCTTCTCATTCCTGGGCTTGTTTCCAAAAAAACAAAGAACAAAATTCCATTAACAATTTATCGAAGATATTGGAACTGAAGCAAGTTGCAAGGAGGAAAAAAAAGAAAACCTGAAATGAATCCTTATTTTCAACACATCATTATTATTCCACATTCTAGTGATGGATGGCATGCTCTTTAATAAATTGCTTACTGATATTATCTTATTGAGCTAAGGTAATTTTTCCCCTACTTGCATAAATTTTATGTGGCAGCTTGAACAATAAAACCAGTAGCCTTTTCAGTGAGCCACTGAACACTCTTAACAAATCGCAGCACATTTTATCCTTTACTACAAATATTGTTTTCTTTCTCCCTAAGGATGGTTATTTTGCCAGAGGAGTGGAGAACCATTTATATATGGTTTTGAAAGGAATGTTAAGAGCTCTGAATTGTTAGAGTTGACATCTAAATTCATATTTCTTTTCTTGTCAAAAAGAAACTGAAATAAAGCATCTGATTAAATAGCTTAAAGAACTCTGAATTACAGACCCTGTGAGGGGCACCCCTTCTTCCTATACCTGCACAGATGTAGGATGGCAGGGGAGGGAGAGAGGGATTTTGTGTCCCAGATTTGTGTGGATTCAATGATTTCCTTGGATCTACCTGCTTGTCCAGAGTAGCTAAGAGCCCATGAATGACACGGGCTGTTATTTTGACAGAGTACCATTTTTTCCTTTTAGATTTTGAAGTATTTCTGAGTTTGACCTTTTAACCTTGGCAAGAGATCATTAAATGTTGGTTGAAAGTGCATATTTAGACAATAATGTCCCATCCCACTTTTTCAGCCTTTCTAAGCCTTACACTACAGCAGGGAATGTCATACTTTTATACTTGCATTTTATTGGTTATGTGTTAAAATGAAAGATTTTTAGTACCATTTCAGTGGAATTCTTGCTGGAAGCAGGTAAGGAAAAGTGGGACACGGTTCTTTTCACACCAAGATTATATGGGACACTGTGACATTGCCCCCTCAACCACACTACTGGCCTATGGCATCCCTCTTGTTCCACTAACAAACATATGTCATGAGATAAAGGACATATTAACATATCAATACTTGATGGAAAGTACATGCTCCATCTTATGCCTAAGGTGTTTGACATTAAGACAGATAGTGAGGTTAAATCTACCTGCATATGATGTAGGGCAATAATAAGCTTCTGTTCTAGAGTGTTAACAACCTAAATTTGCAGATCAAAAATTAGAGAAAAAGAAAGGCTGCAAGGACTGCCACCATTTTGGCCCTAGCCTTTCAAGGTCAGTGAGGACTCAGGACATAAGAGGACCTGTACTATAACATCATATAACTCGGTTGTGTCCCAATTTTCTGATCAAGGAGATTATGGGACCACAGAGGAATGTGATTAATGATGTAATATGTGCCTAAAAAGAGTGACATGGAAAGATAACATTCTCTCAGGCTTTCACAGAGAGAAAATTGGTCAAGCAATGGCCATGACTCATCCACAAGGCTGACACTGACAAAGGCTCTACAAAGTGCAGTACAGGGTCTTGGGATAAGTCCCAAGGGGATTTGACTGACCTTGTCAGATACAAAAGTTACATTTCTTGTTATATAGGGCTTGCTTTATCTTAGTCTTAACCTTCTAGCAGAAAAGTATAGAAACAAGGTATGAAAAGTGAAGCCATATTAATATGCTGAGCTGTGGAAGGCTCAAGTCATCAGATTCAGACATTGCCAGTCCTGTGGATAACCCACTGCTATTATAGACTACTGGACTATATTGGAGTATTTTTCTGAACTCGTGCACCTACAATATTTGGATGGCAATGGGATACCCATCTCTGACAAAACTAAACAAAATAAAAGGGGATACAAATGAAGGACCATTTTGTATCTGTATATACAAAATAGTTAGGATAGATATATAGCTACTTTCTCTTATCAATAAGAAGAAAGATTTGTACTAATAGTGTTTGAACAGGATATCATGTCTGCATCCTGTGCTATGAACGGCTCCTATAAAGACAACAATATGCCATGTATTAATTGTTGTAACTCTCTTACCAACCTGTTTTGAAGCTGTTTTTCTTCCTCAATAAAATTAATAAAAAATAAAGAACATGAAAGAGAGAGAGAGAGAGAGAGAGAGAGAGAGAGAGAGAGAGAGAGAGAGAGAGAGAGGATACATCCCAGTAAACCTGGTGGCAGAGTGTGGTAGGCGAACGAGAGTATGGTCAAGAAACAGAAGAATCAGGCAAAGCCTCAGACCTCTTCTTCTGATTTAAATTTTACCCTGGGCCTGTGCTACTCTACAAGCTACTCACAAGGTTACATATAATATAACAGAAAGGGTTGTGTATTATAGTCCCAGCTAATAGAAACCCTGTCTCTCTTCTCTCCTTTTCTCTATGTAATGTTTCTCCTTCCTTAGGATACCATCTCTGGATAATCCCAAGATTTTCTCTTTGCTGGTCTTCTAGGAAAGAATGAGTGTCTCCTACTGTGTACTAAGATTCAAAATTCCCTGTTTGCTTTTATTCTAAAATCAGACCCTCACTGTTCCCTTTACACAGCCTCCAAGTAACAGTCAACCAATCACAGTTTGCTAGCACTACCAGCTTGGGGTAGAATCAACTGCAGCTTAATGTGTTACCTTTTTCCAGGTGTACTTTTATTATAAATGTTTTACTATTAACATGTGTTAGTTGGTGTGCTTGCTTTTCAATAAATTTGCCGTACAGTGGGCAAACCTTAACCTCAACTAAGAGAACTGGCAGGGCCAAGCATAACACTGGCCAGTGTGAGACAGGTGGGATTAAGAACCAGAGGACCCCAATCTGTAAGAGAATTCTGGATGTTCCCACTCTAGAAGATAGTGACAGATGTGCAGGAGAGTATTGAAAGTGCACAAACTCCACAATCTGCTGAAATCTGTTAAATTAGCAAAATTAAACATATTATTCTAAGAAAACAAAGTAAACTTTCACAGGGAATAAGTTTCCCCTTAAATTCACAGTGAAGAAGGAGGTAACAGTGGATAGAATGTATTTGACAAGGACAACCTTTTCTGTAGTCTTTATTTGAGGTCAAAAACCACTCACCAAGATTCCCCAAGGGGAGATATGCAAGATTTATTGGCTGGCAGATGGCATCCAACATGGAGTTCGGAATGCTAAACCCAAGCGGTGCTACAACTATAGATTTTACAGGGTCAGGGTTCCGGGAAGGCAATAACTTTTCCTGATTTAGCTTGGAATGTGTCAATGCAGTGGAAGTTTGTGTGACAGGGCAGGGGGGCTGTCAGCTCTTTTCATTGTGTCGTCCTATGGGCTGGAACGTCTTGCCACATAGGAACTTGGTGGAAGTAGTGTTGCTTAGGTCGGCTGAAGTTCATTTTAGTCCAGGATGTCTTTTCTAACTCAAGAGGGCTGTGCTTTAGTGCATAACATTTAATACCTGTATAAGATCATATGGAGACTTCAAAATGAGATAGGGCACAAAGCTTTCTAGTAGCATGGAACTGGCATGTTGCATATGCCTTTCCTTAGCATCCTTTTTTAATTTGTATTTATTTATTTATTTATTTTTGGCGGAACTGGGGATTGAACTCAGGCCCTTGTGCTTGCCAGGGAAGCACTTATTCCACTGAGCCATCTCTCCGGCCCCCATGCTTTTTTTTTTTTTTTTTTAAAGATGAACAATATTCATTTTTGGCCTGTTTTTAGAGTTAGAAGATTACCATGTATCAATAACAAAAGTTAAGTTTTGAAGAGCCATACCTTTGAATGTGAAAAACACATTTTAACAGTTTATTTCATTACCTTTGTGACTTTGGATTTCTTGTCCATGGGAGCCAAAATAGTGTGCTTTGGGGAATGCCAACTTTTGGTGTAGTTCATAAATTATTTATCTGTGCCCATGCCAGGCTCATCTGCAATTTACACAAGCCTCTCTCATTCTCCCCCTCCACACTATTGTGGCTCATAGAGATCAGATTCAACTTTCCGAAGCAAATGTTAATTCTTGTTTCTACAAGAAACTACAACCCTACCACAGCTGGAAAGGGGAGGAACTTAATGACCTTATAAAAGTATGTATATAAATGTTCTTTTCAACTGTGTGTAAAATTTAAGGAAACATGTGGCTTTTGCTATATTGCTAAATCATCCAAAGACCCACTATTTCCTTTTTCCCACTCATGTGCACTCCTCTGATTTCATCACCATGACAGTTACGCATTCTACACAATGTAATATAAAGTTTATTAAAAATGATGATCCAAGAGATGCACATTTTCTTTTGATAGTAAAAGATAGAATCAAACAGATAAATTCAGCGTCATCTGCTGCACGGTCCACTGGGCCAAGAAGTGTTTTTGGATGTGCAGAGGGAAAAATAAGAGGTGGTGTATGCCGGTCTCACCTCTCCGCAGTGCTCTAACTGGGAGGAAGACGCTGCTGCACATGTGCCACACCGGCTCTGACTACAGCTTTGTCCCAAGATGCTGTTCTGTGGGTTGACCTCCCAATTTGAGTCTTTCTTTTGGGATCTGTTCAGGGCTTTCATAGCATCTGTTGATGTAGAATCCATTGTTGCTTTCACCTGCATACACTGTCCTGTTTGTGGGAGGCCAGGAAACATCTTCTGCCAGCTTCTTTTGCCATTTCCTGTAGGAACTTGTAGAGTACAATCCAAATTTTTTCTTGATCAAGAGCCACAGCTTTCGGTTTTGAAGGATGGCATCCTGGAAAATCAGAAGGGAAACCATCAGACCCTCCTGCAGGTGCCCTGCAGCCAGGTAGCTTAGAGGAGCCTGTGTCCCCAGGATCCCTCTGCGATGTGCTCATTGCTATGGATGCTGTTGCTGCCGTGCACCTCCCTGATGTCTCCTAATCTTTCCCCTAAGAAGCCAGAGGCTGTGTCTAGTAGCAAACATCTGACTATGCTTCCAGCTTTCCATCTCTACAGAATTCCTAGTCGAATCCTGGCAAGTGATTTACTTAGAATGCTTTACCCACCAGACTGAAATGTTAGCAATAATGTGCTCAGTGGAAAGAAAGGGAAAAAAATACAGATCTGCTACTCGCCACCTGCCACATACAAGATGTCAAATAGATGTTTCTCGAATGAATGGAGGGACTCTAGCAAGCACATGGGTTTTTTTTTCCCATTTTTGAGTCTCTCTTTGTCTGTGCTCACGTGCTTGTGTGATTCTCACACGGTTATAGTAACAGAATCTGTCCAATTTTGGATTTCCCTTTTGTTTATAATAGACTTTCTGTGATACACAATTTTTACATACCTATGGTATTTTTCAAAGTTTTGCTGTGGTAAGTACACAGTTACAATCTTCATGATAATCATATTAAAGACTAAAGAGTATTTTTAAAACTATTGTATGTTTCAATTTCTTTCTTTCTTTTGCTTATTATTATAATTTTTTTGATACCAGGGATCAAACTCAGGACCTTTCATTTGCTAAGCAGTCGCTTATGAAGCTGAGCTATCTCCCTGGCCCTGATGTATTATTTCAAATAGTACTTGCATTGAATATTTTCCTTTGCCACCATATATAATATTATGATGAGTATCCTTCTTCTCTTGGTATTTTTTTCTTGTACCTTTTGGGTTATTTTCTTTAAATATAGTCTCAAAATAGAATTCTTTTTTCTTTCTTTGTATTTTAGGGAAGGGTCTATAGGGTGTTCAAGGTCTCACTATTAGATCAGACTTGCAGTGATCCACCTGTTTACAGCCTCCCAAGAGCTGGGATTACAGGCCTGCACTACTATGCCCAGTCTCAATTGCTGACTCAGTGTGCTTCGAGGTCAGGGCTGGCATGGCAGGCCCAGGGATCGAACCCCTGGCCCCTGCGCCTGCTTGCAGGTACTTCAATCCACTGAGTTATCTGACCTGGAATTCCTAAATTAAAGAATGCAATACAATTGGCGTGTATTGTATATGAGGTATTTTAGATTTATGTTGAAGATGTATCAGTACCTTTTCCCTATGGACTTACATGAGTCTTTGATTTTTTTTTTAACTCTTTTCCTATAAAATGGAGCACCTGAACCTTTCAGTGAGTGGGTAGAACCATTCACTGGCCCTGAGTAGAATCACAGTGACGCGCAGCAGACACAAGATAGGAACTGGGACATGAGCAGCAGTTGCTTTTCTCCTAATTGGGGAGGCTTCTGAGGACTGCCTGACATTCTGAAAACTCTATTGAATTTCTTAGTTGCAAAGTCACCTGATGTCACCTATCCTAGACTACTTAAAACATTAGAGAAGTACAATATAATGTCTTCATGGGAGCCCAAACTAGAGCAAAGCTGAGGTTTTGCTTTCTGTAAAGAAGATAACAGGAACATATTAAAACAGACCTCAAATTTTCTTTAATCCATCTCCAGGTAATTTCCCCCCAAAAAGAACAAGCAGTTTTTAAAAATATTTAATAAGTAACGTTTGAAAGGAACTGAAACAGTTGCTCTAAAAAGTGAGCCTATGTTGAGAAGGAGGATTTTTGTTGACTGATCTCCCCAGAAAAAGAATAAGATCCATACAGAAATCACTTACCTCCACAAAGAAGGCCACGCAGAACTGGATGAGGGATACCACCAGGATCGAAACTCTCCATGACATAATGGTCGGGATGAACTGTTGAGGGAGAAATGCCACCGTTACACTTCGTGAAACTGCCACTGGGGAACAGGCACATCATAATTACCTTATTTAATTTACCTATTTGTAATAAGTCTCTGAGTCAGGGGCATGGGCCTTTCTTTTTCCACTTTACAGATGAGAAAACTAAAGGTCAGGGCCTTGCCCAGGTCCTGAGGCAAAGCCAATAAATACGTGGTGGAAACATGTGCCTGAATGAGAATGGATCCTGCTGGCCCGTGTGCCCTCGGGGCCCTGCGGAGCCTGTGGAGGGTGCGTCCTGGAGGGGACATGGAGCTGCGGGCACCTGGCAGCTCATGCTTCTCCATTCGTCTTATCCTTTCAGTATGGGAGAGGTTTAAGATTAACCCATTCATCCACTAATTTTATTGCGTCTACTTCTCCCAGAATAGTCAACTTGGAATTTGTTACACTTTTCAGAAAGATTGAGATATAGGTAAAACCTAAAGGGGAAAGAAATGTATGCATATTTTCCCAAACAGTAACTATATATGTTTTGATCCAATGTTCCTGTTCCCAAGACTAACGGCTTTATAAAAGTCTAACTCCCTCCCTAAAGATGAACGGGCACATACAGGTTGATCACCAAATACCCTTATTTACAAGATGTGGGAGCCACAGCTTTTCCATGCTGCACTCATATTGGACAGGAAGTTTCCTGTTCCCAGTTCCTACCCCACACAGTAATCTGTGTGGGTGACTGCCGTGGGACTCGGCTCCCTTGATATCTTTAACTACGGACCCCTCAGCAGTGTTCAAATGCTCCAGCCTATTGTATTGCTGGTATCTTACTCTGGCTTGTTTCAAGTTAATATTATTTTTCCCCAAGTGGAGAGTTGTAAAGTATTGCACTCTAGATGGAAGGTTGTCAGGGGAAGGTAGACCAGATCACAGTGGAAAACCCAGTATTCTAAGATGCCCCTGCTGGCCCCGGGCTGGATGCTGCCTTTGGCTTCCTGGCATCATCTACGTTCACACTGGTCGCCCCCCTCACTCCCGAGCCTCTTGAGAGCAGTGGCCACACTGTACTCATGATGCCTGGCAAATGAACAAAGATTTGAGTGTTCATTTCCAAGCTGCCTGTGGCTCCGGGGCCTCTCTGCTCTCACACAGCCTTCCTGTCATCCCTTAATTGATCCGTCTGAGGTGCCTTTCTGAAAAGCCTGCCATCATCTCCTGTGGTCCCCAGCACAAAGCGCAAACTTCTGGCTGCCCTGGTCCGCTCATACCTTCCTCTGCTCTTCCTCCCTGGTGCCCACAGTCTACATCCCACTACCTCAGTTTCACTGGATCTTCTAGGCCTTCTGGGAAGCAGCCTTGCCTTTGGGTTCGATTCCTGCCATTTACACTCCTTACATTGGGAACACAAAGACCTTCTCCTGTCCTCTCTCTGCTGGTGCTAAGGTTGTGCTCTTGGCCAGCAGCAGCCCCACCGCCTACCTGCAAAATACGGCCCAGGCTTTTGGACCCTGCACCAGGTGCATCCCCTCCCTGAAGCCCGTGTGCAGCCACAGTCACGAATGGACAGCGCCTGCCCAGCTTCCTCCTAGTGCTAGCTTTACACTGTCATTGAGAACAGATGGCATTGAGTGGCCATGGCATGGTCTCACTGCCTACCACTCATCTTTACACCACAAGTACAGCTTGGAGCCCAGGAGCCAAGTCTTCCCTTCCTTTTGTATTTCTTACAATACTGGGTACATGAATGGGACCCACACCTTCTCCATAAATTTAATTTTAATCCTACATACCCTGGATTATTTGATGTTCACTGACTTAAAATTCCATGTACTCGAAGTCTTACAAAACATGACTGGCCTATACATGTACTTTATCTTTCCTTGACAGCTACATTGTTAACGGACTTCTATTGTTTAAAGTATTAACCTTGGATAACTATTGTATTTGTGCATTAACTGTACAGTACGAGTATAACATGTGAGCATAAAGTATCTAAGCAGATACTTTAAGGTATCAAAAGGATAAATGTATCTAAATAATAATAGTAATACTGTAGAGACATGTGTAAGACTCATAAATGTCATTTGCCTTTCTAGATACGGAGGCCCAAAATACAAACAGATTATTGTTTTGTGTTTTGTTTTTGGCAGAACCGGGGATTGAACTCAGGCCCTTGAGCTTGCCAGCCAGGAAAGCGCTTATTCCACTGAGCCATCTCCCCAGCCCCAATACAAACCGATTAAATAATGATATGAAAGTGAGGTGGTAGGAAGCAGGAAGGTAGATTGTGGAAACAGGAAACAGATCTGGGGAAGTTGGGAAAGAGGAAGGGAAGGAACGGAAGTAAATAGGATCAAGGTGTGACATGTACAGCACATGTACCAGTTTCCCAAGGTGAATGAGATTATTATGTAACACAGACACATGCTGATAAAAAGATCTAAAAAAATAAATCTTTAAAAACATTTAGTTGACAAATACAGATTTAGTGATAATTGAGCAAAAATGTTTAGTGATCAGAGAGATAGTGGTATCAATCAACTTCAAATTATATTGGGCATCTGATCTACAGCACATCAAAGCATAGCAGAGGTGCAAATAAATAACACTTACCTCCATCCCTTGGTATATATCTTGAAAATCAGAAAACAGAATGAAAATCGTAAGGCCCAAGGCAGATACCAACAGAAATGAAAATATATCTGAAGAAACATCAAATATTATTTTTAGAAGCTAAGAGACTGTTTCATATAATTTGGCACACACTGAAGAATCAATTATCTTTGTTGAGCAAATATTGGCTATAACTTCAAATGTTTTAATGTATCTTCATATGTTTTAAAATATGTTCTAATGCTTATAAAATGAAGGTGATATCTTATAATCTTTCCTTAGAAGGCTGTTCAAGAAAAGTCTGGTAGCAACTTCCATAAGGCCGTTCTCCCCCTGAGGAATCCAGGGACTGGGACCTCCTGTGGTCACCAGGAAGACCTCAGTGCCTTATCACCGCCTAACTAGCAGTTTGTGCCTGCATGGGATGGGCAGTTCCCTGCCTCTTGCTCACTGTCATCAGGAGAATGAAGTCCAAGCACCCGCGATGGGCCCTCCAGACCTCCACCCTCCCGTCCTTCCCAAACTCTTCTCTATTCTTGCTTTGCGCAACAGGAATGTGAAAGCCCCTCATCATCATTCCTAGAGACCCAGTCCTCCAGCTTCTGTACCTTCACTCTCCGAGCACCCTGAGGAGACAGTTTTTCTGTCCATTTTTTTTTCTCCACTGAATGACCAGTCCAAATAGACACTTTCTTTTCAAGAACTCCCTAGTCCCTCTTTGCAAAGCTTAATTTATATGGTATGCAGCACAGTCATATTGGGTGGTTTTAATTTGTCTATCATCTAAGCTGTTCCCACTCGAAAACGGCTTTGTGTTTAAGTCTCAAGGATTCTGACTTGGAATAATAAATGAGAGACTGCTGTGTGCTTCTGCACAGCTCCTTCTTTCCAAACTGCCCCCACCACTGTGCCACAGTTGCTGTCTTATCCTCCCAAGTCCTCCCACTCCTCTGTCGGAGCTTTTAGCAGAGCATTTTGTAATGGTGTATTAGAAATATTTTCATAAGATTTTTACCTCCAGGCCAAAACACTAAAATTCAATCATCATGATGGTGATGTGGATGATTCTTATAATTCTCATAAGTTATAAAGCAAAACAGTCAACTGCCAGGTTTTCTCTGATACATTTCAACCTTTTATTTCAGGTCAGTGTTCCACCAGCACTTTCTCTGCCCCAAGTTTACATCTGTACCAACCAGACATCAAAGGCCTGTGCAGCAGGCCCTCCTGTCTGAAGCCCTGAGAGTTTTGTTTCTGCCTTGGGGACCTGACCTGTCCTCAGAGGGCATCCGGGCCTTATTCTGAACAGAATTTGGTGCAGCACCCATCAGAGGAGTGAAAACCCATGGCCAGGCATGCCTGGATCAGATGTAGGTGGAAAGGAGAAACACAGGAACTTCAGCTCCTAAAATAAAGCACTCTGAGCATCAGGGCACAAAGAAAATCCCACTGCATGGCTATGTGGCTTTTTCATTTATGTCCTTATTTGAGGGTCTCAAGGACCCAGAAGTTGGGAAGAAGAGGATGCCTCAGAAGTGTATCTGCTTAAGCTCTGGCCCTCACTGGGCTGGGCTGAGTGGGACAGGGCTGAGAGCTCTGTGCACCACTGTCCCAAGGCCAGGGGTCTGTGAAGCTAGCTTCCTTTTTTATGTCAGTGTGGTTGAAAATGCCATGGAGAATTGGAGCAGGCATGCCCCCGCCCTGGGGGCATGAAAGAATGCACTGTCTTGATGCATTGGCCTTGGGAAGACTTGAGCTAGCCGTTAGGGCCTCTCGCCTAACATGCAAAGGGCCATGATCGTTCACAGTTGCTTCAGTAAAAGTAAAGTTAAATCTGGGTCTTTTCTATATCTTCTCACCAACAAAAGTTGAGCTTCTCTCAAAGACTGATCCGAAGGTTGAAGATTTCCTTCTGCTCATTCAAAATAAAATAGCTTGTGTACTGTACCTTAGAAGTTCTAAAAGGTTTTGGTTTCCGATCCTGACAGCCTATGAATTGTTTAGGAACGCTTATGAGAATATTTGTGTGGAAACCTTTCCTCACTTACGACTCTAAGCTACGTCTAGTGTAAGGATTTAGTTCTCTTTCTGCACCAAGTCCTGGGATCTCACTGCCCTAATCTGCTCCGTGCGCGTGAGGCGGCTTCCCAGCTCCTACTGAGGTTCTGGCTGGTGTTGAACCTCCGCTTGCTAGGGATGCCTTCAATTTAAAATGAGGACTAAGACTTTCATTTGAAAATATAACTCTTTAAAACTTAAAAAAAAAGGGGGCTGGGGAGATGGCTCAGTGGAATAAGTGCTTCCCTGGCAAGCTCAAGGGCCTGAGTTCAATCCCCAGTTCTGCAAATAAATAAATAAATAAATAAATAAAACTTAAAAAAAAATTTAAATAAAATCGAATAAAAGCCAAATCAAAATCTCAATTGGTTTTGGCAATGATCAAGGGTAATTTCAAACATATCATCATTTAGGAAAATGGTGAGAAATTCAGGAGAAGAAAACTAAGACAACTAAGTCTCCCCTAAGAAAACTAGAGGGAGACTTAACCCATCTTCAAGTCTTTCAATAAAACAGCAACATCAAAATAATTAAGCAAGAACAAAGAGAATTTGAATAATATAGTTGCTGAAACTGAGTTAATGAAAAACAGGTACACTTCTAACTTAGAAATAGGAGCCTACTTTTCTAAGTCTAGGATTTTTTTTTTTGTTTGTCTTTTATATTTGTTTTGGAGACAGGGTCACACTATGTAGTTTAGGGTAGTCTGGAATTCACTATGTAGCCCAGGCTTCAAATGTGTAGTGATCCTCCTGCCTCAGCCTCCCGAGTGCTGGGATTGCAGTGTGCACCACCATGCCTGACTAGTCTATGACACTTCATTACAAATTAGGGTTCAGAACTGATGCCATGCACCTGGCACACTGCTGTACACCTATAATCCCAGCACTTGGGAGACAGAGGCAGGGGGAGTCCTGTCAGTTCAAGGCCAGCCTGCGCAGCATAGTGAGATCCTGTCTCAAACAAACAAGCAAAAGAAGAATCAATGCCTTGAGCAACAAAAATACAAAGTAGAAATTTCAGAGGCCAGATAATATTGGCTAAATTTAAATGAACAATCTCTCCCAATATACAAGTAAAGAAACTTTTAAAATCTGTTGAGTCAAAAAGAAGCCCAAATGTGCACTGTGAGCTATTAAGAATGACAGTTCCCCACAATGCCTTTGTTCTTTCCATGTATCCATGCTACCTGACCCGCTTCCCTATTGGATCAATGTCAGTCAGCCAGCTAGACTTGTAGTCTTATTGGCTGATACAGTTCGACCTAAGTTGCAGCCACCTCAAGATTTTGCTCCATCAAACATTCTTGGAGAAGTGGCCTCCTTGGAGACCTCTTTCTGGACCTTTCCTAGCTCTCAGGAGCTATCTGTCATATTTTTCCTACTGTTAACCTCCATTGTTCCTTGAAATCCCTTCTTCATTTTCAGAGGACACAAACTGAGCGCATCTGACACCCAGCAGGCTGGGAGCTACATTTCTCCTATGTCAGTGTGAAGGGTTCCTGTTTTTTTTTTTGCTGGCTCAGGCTACCTTAAGGGCAGGTCTAGTGTGGCATGTGGAGCTGGGGATAGAACCGTGATCCCCTACGCCTGACTGGGTTTGCCCAAACAGACACTTTAAACAGCTGCGCTAACCCACAAGCCCTTGCCCAAGACAATGTGATGATGCTCATGTGGGGAATAAATGAATGAAAGGGACATTAGATACCCAATAGCCAGAATATATCTCCTGGAAAAATAGGTAGATAAACAAGTTTGACCCCTGCCCTAAACTACAAGTGAATTTTTTTAAAAGCATAACATAAAAACTTAAAACTAATTAAGCAACAATTGATTCTATTTTATAATCAGGAAAAACTTTCTATGCATAAGGGCAAAGGAAATGAAACCACAAAGGAATATTAAACAGCTCATATCAAAAAGGAAAACAAATGATCAAGTAAAAAATTGATTTAAAAATGTTCTCCAACAATCCACAAAAGGACAAATAATATGAAAAATAATATAACAATATAACAGTTATCCTCACAGAAGGTGGAAATCAAAAACTGCAAATAGAAACTGAAAACACTGCACATTTCTGTTCAAGACAGAATTATTATTTGTAATTTATTCAGCTTGGCAATTGCTTATGATTCAGTGGATTGATAACATGGTATAATATATTTACATAGTTTGGAATTAGTTCTACACATTATTTTTAAAAATCATCTACTAGATGAAACAATAGAACTACCTTTACTAAAAGTTTGGAGTTTAGGTCTTTTAAAAAAAGAATTAATCTATGATAAAAGTGATTTTTGATTTGCTTAGATAATGCTGCAGTTGGTGGAAATGGTAAACATTTAAAATGTTAACACCCTGTGAATGCATTGGATTTAAGAGAATTAACCTTTTATTAAAAAAAAGAAGCCGGGTGTGGTGGCACAGGCCTGTAATCCCAGCACTCGGGAGGCTGAGGCAGGAGGATTGTTGTGAGTTCGAGACCAGCCTGAGCTACAAAGTGAGCGTAAGGCCAGCCTGAACTGCATAGTGAGACCCTGTCTCAAAAAGACAAAAAAAATAAAAAATAAAAAAATAAAAAAATTTAAAAAAGAAACTGAATGAGATATCATTTTTTTTAAAAACTACTCAGATTGGAAAAATTTTTATTTCATTGATTGATTGATTGATTGATTGATTGTGGTAGTGGGAACCAAAACCAGGTACATTCTGCTTCATGGCTGTAGCCCTAGACCTTTTATTTTTACTTTTTAAAGAATTTTTGTTTATTCATTTTATTTTTGAGGCAGAGTAATGCTAAGCTTCCCAGTCAGGACTTCAATTTTTGATCTTCCCAAGTAGCTCAGAAGAGCGGCATCTGCCGCTGCTCCTGACATTTGGATAGCATTTTTATCTCATATGTGATACGCAGTTAGAAAGCCAACCTGCTCAAAAACAACAGATAGGAATGACAGTTGGTATGAAGTTTCTGAAAGAAATCTCAACTGTGAATCAAAAGCTGTAACATATTTATTTGTTTTCAGCAAATAATTGACCTTAGTCACTCTATGGAAATCAAAGATTATGTCAAAGTGATATATTTATACAAGTAAGTTTTTCACAGCATTGCTTATAATCCCCAAGAGCTGGCACTGACTGCATGGTGCACAGAGTGACCAAGGACTGTTTGCCCAACATTCCTTATCTAAGCCTGGCATGAGCATTAATGGAACGCAGTTGACGATTAAAATAGATAATATATCAAGCATTGTTAGTCAGCTATTCTTGTTCTAAAAATCGGTGACATACGTATTGTTGTATGTTACCGTTTCTGTCATTGTCTGCATTTTTAATTCTTACCTTTGTCTTTTACTTACCAAAATGAAATGATAAAATTAAAAAAAGAAAAAGCATTAATGGCGTGTCCTTCCACTCTCAAAATCACCACAGTCTTTGGGCACAGAACATGCTCTGGTTTTCCCGCCTCTGCCCCTTTCTCCTTATTTGGGGGGAAGTCTTCCTAAACACCCTAGAAGCTGTACAACACTGACATGTGAAGCTGCCACTTAGCAGGCTGCCCCAACGGGGCTCCACTCCAGTCTAAGTCTTCCTTTCCGGTGTTTTCTCAGTTCTCCCATATTCCTTACTTGCCCAGCATTGGAGGAGGCTTCAAAGAATTTTTGCTTCGGTTTTGTATTTTGTTGTTACTTGGTTTGTCTTTACTTCACTAAAGTGAAACTACTGGGGAGGTAAACAAGAATTTTTAAGCCTACATTACAAGTGCAGGCTCCCCCATTCACAGGCCCTTCGTGTGCAATGCCTTCTTAGTTTTTCTCATGGGACTGAAGGTTATGCAACTCTTCTACTCTGCATAGGAGGAAACAAAGGCCTGGAAGGGTTAAGGCAACTTTCTCAATTCTATGAAGCTACAAAGAGATACATTTCTATTTGAATTGATCAAAAACATTTTACACAAGGTCAGCCAACATTTTGGCCCTAGCCTTTCAAGGTCAGCGAAAACTCAGGACATAGGAGAACCTATACTGTAACATCATGAAACTCAGTTGTGCCCCAAATTTTCTGATCAAGGAGATCATGGAGCCACAGAGGAAAGAGAGTGAAGATCTATAGTGTGCCTGTGGAGAGTCGCATGGAGAGAAAACTTTCTCTCAGGCTCTCACAGAAAGCAAACTGGTTAGGCATTGGCTGTGACTCATTCACATGGCTGACACAGACAAAGGATCTACAGAATAATGTACAGGACTACAAGATAAACCCTGAGAGGACTTCACTGACCTCATAAGAAACATAAAGTACATGTGTTGGTATATAGGTCTTGCTCTATCTAGGTCTTAACCATCTAGCAGAAAAGTATAAAAATGAGGTATATAATGCGGGGCCATAACAATAAGTTGAGCGGTAAGTTGCTATAGTCAACGACTTCTTCAGATAACTCACTATTATTGTGGAATGCTGGACTGTGTTGGATTGTGTCACTGAGTTTAGGCACCTAAAATGGTTTAATGACAATGGAGTGCCCATCTTTGACAGGTCTAGATAAAAAAAGGGGGATACAAAGGAAAAACCATGATGTGTTTGTATAAACAGTACAGTTAGGATAACTATGCCGTGCTTCTGCATAGTTCTATGAGAAGCAAGATTTGCACTAATAGTGGTTGGACAAGATATTATGTCAGCTTCTAGTACTATGGACAACCTCTAGGAAGATAACAAGGTAGAAAGTATTAGTTATTGAACCTGTGATATAATTCATCTATAAAAAAATAAAATAAATATACAGCTACATTCTCTTAATTCACTGATTAGAGACATCTGCTATAATAGTGTCTGTAAGTATAATATCATGCATGCACCTTGTATGATACCAAAACATTATGAAAACAGTTTGCAATGTATTAATTTACCGAATCTGTCCTGTCAACTTGTCTTGAAACTGTCTCATTGCTATTTGTTGTTCAATAAAAATAAAAACAAAAAACATTTTACAAAATAGTTTGACTTACATGTTTGTGTTTAAAATGATATTTGCTGTCTCGGCAGTTTAGGACTGTTGGTTTTAATTGATGTTTATTAAAAATAAGCAGGTTTCTGCCCCTGAGTGCTAACACTGGTGACCAATTACATTTGAGAGCCTTGCTGGAGTAATACGCTTGTTTCTCTCCTCCTTGGTGAGTTGTAAGTCCAGGGTTGGCAGAGGAACAGGAAAAGTGTTTTAAAAGAAAAGATCAAATTTCATATACTTACAGTTTGTATAGATAGGTTTTCGAAAAGGCTTGCCCTTAGAAAAGATAAAGGCTACAGTGATACAGTTCATGGTAATGATGGGCCACAGCGTGGTGCTCTCAAAACTTAAAACAGAGCCAGGAACCAGAGTCACATTTCCAGTCCAGTTTCTTTCCAAGCTCACACTGGATGAGGAATTACTTTGGTTCGTCAGAAAGCACTCACTACAAAAGAATTACCAGCATTTATGTTTTATTCAACTTTTGTCCATCATGAAAACAAATAAATAACCCAAATTTAGTCGCTACCACAGGACTTCCACCTCCCACCGGTTACAGTTGCTGATGGCTAAGATGCATTTTGTTCACTTTTTGGCATAATGATGCCCAAATGAAATTCAAAGGAGGCCAAGACTGCTCCTTGACACTGCCTTTTAGAGCAAGAAATCCTATTGCAAAAGGTCTTAGGGAAAATTCTCTCAAGAGTAAATGTACCATGTGAATTGAACATATGTGCATGTTTTTTTTTTAAATGTATGTCTTCATGCACGTGTGTGTCTGTATGTTGTTTAATTACTGAGCTCATACTTGTGTGCTGAGTTTGAGTGTCTGCGCTCCAATCTTTTCTCCTTATTTAGGTGCTTCCTCCAAGCTGTATGATGCTAGCAAGTGAGAGGTTGACCCAGCAAAGCCTTCCGCCCTGATCTTTCCTCCTCCTCCCATGTTCCCTTCACTTCTACCATCAGGCATTACTCTATGTTCCTCAGATTCCACAATTTGCAGATTTGTTGAGTTGGACACATAATACCCATTAAATGAATTAATATTTATCCTTCAAATCACACTACATTAAAATTTCTTTCTTCTTTAGCTAAAAAAAATTGTATTTACTTAAAAGTATCCTGAATGTCAACAAAAGAGTTGCAACCTTTTTTTGTAATTGCAGAATGGTATTCACTTAACAGAACCTCAATCATTTCATATAAGCTGCATCAGAGACAACTGAAGATGAAAAAGTACCATCCCCATATATAACTAATTTGTGCTGAGCACCAACAAGAACCTGCTTTAAGTTTTTTTGCCAATTTATAACCCTCATACTGTACCAGGCAAGGTTAGTGGCTATTGAAGATAGCACCAGGACAGGGCTATCTAAAGACACATTCGGTAGTGTGTTAATTATATATATTAAAAAAAGACACTGTACAGTTTAAAAACAAATCTTACACAGCCTTACATTTCAATTTTTTTTCTTCAATAGGAGTTGTGTACAGAGGGCTAACTGCTTTATAGGCAAGAAAAAAAAACATGCTAGAACCAACTTATTCATCACCTTCCTCTTCTTCATCCTCCTCAGCATCTTTATGTTCTTCTTCTTCCTCTTCCTCCTCATCTTCCTCATCCTCCTCCTCTTCCTTCTTTTTCTTGCTCTTTTCAGCCTTGACGACTCCCTTTCTCACTGCATCAGGTTTTTCTTTAGCCCAGGAGGCAGCGATGTCCTTCTCATACTTCTCCTTCAGCTCTGCAGCCTTCTTCTCGCATGACTGCTTGTTGTCTGCTGCAGTGTTATTCCACATTTCTCCAAGTTTCTCTGCAACATCACCAATGGAGAGGCCAGGATGCTCTCCTTTGATTTTTGGGTGATGCTCAGAACAGAACAAGAAGGCCGAAGGAGCGCATTTGGGATCCTTGAACTTCTTTTTTGTTTCTTCTTTAGGAGGAACATATGTTTTCATTTCTCTTTCATACTAAGCCTTGTCTGCTTTTGCCATGTCTTCAAATTTTCCTTTTTCTTTAGCAGACCTGATCTTCTACCTCTCTGAGCTCTTCTTAGCAGACTCTGAGAAGATAATGGAAGCATCTGGGTGCTTCTTCTTGTGCTCTTCTTGGCAAGTTTGCAGAAAGAATGCATACAATGACTTCTTGCCTCTCGACTTTCTTAGCATCTCCTTTGCCCACATTTACTTCTCCTCAGTGAAGTACACAGTCACCCAGTGCTTGTCCCGCTCTCATTTGCTCCTGGGCTGTCTCTATGGAGCTCAATGTACTGCAATGGCTCAAAATTTCTGTTCTTGAAAAATGAATCTAATGGGCCCCATTCTGCCCTCTGTTGCTCATTTTTTTTTGTAATTGTTTTGTCGGCTTATCTTCCACATGTGGCTGAGTTGACTATGGTATTTTACTTTTACTTAAATCTACATTGCGCACCTTATAGAACAGGATCACATAACAGTTACCCAGACAAATAGTTATTTAAGATCTGGGCTTTCCCATTCCTGATTGATATTTGCAATCTTCTTCTTTCAGTGATGAAACCTGCAATACAAATTTAGTTTGCCTTGGCTTTCTTGCTTGAAATTTTGCAATTACAATTAAAGTGGCTTATAGATTGGATTCATCCTCCAATTGAGAATTCAAATGCAAGATTTCGCTCTTACTATCCTGGGCTTCAAGTATACTTTCCCACTGCAGACATTCAGTTAATGTGTACTAAGGGAATTAATGAGACCAGTAACCAGTAGTTGCATTCTTGCAGAAAGATGGGCCAGGACCAGATGCCCTAAGTGATGGAGTTTAGCAACAAAAAACTCCTAGTTCTACCCATTCACATTTCAGATAGGTTGAGGGCAAATATCATGCCACCACTTGGGGACAGAAGCGGAGCTATCCTGGTTTCCTTCTCACTTCCTTTCAGCTTCCTGAGCCTGTTTCCTGCTGTTTTTTGTTCAATCAGAACAGGACTTCTTTGAGCACAGGCATGTCAATATGGGGGAAAATCTGGTTTGAAACTGAATGGAAGTCCACATTACAAGGAATACTTGAACTGCTAGGTCTGGGATCTAAATGAAAAACTTAGAAATCAAACTTTTGTCCTTAGCCTGGATGGCAGTGGAGTGAGACAAGCTTATGCTTTTTCATTTCAAAAACAAGAACTGTTGTCTTGCGTTTTCGTGGAGTCAGAGAGGTTTCCTCAGGAAAAAAAATTAAATTTGAGAATCTATAACATAGTTTATTTTCATCTTACCTTTGATTTGTCATTAAGAAAACTAAAGTCCTGGGAGGTGAAAATTTGTGTCCTGAGATTGGTGACATAAAGTTGTACTGGGACATAAAGACATCTGCTTGTTCATAGACTGTCCATGGCTGCCTTCACACTGCAGCAGCTTGGTGGACGAGCTGCATCAGAGCCGATGCGACTTGAAAGACTGCAGACAGCCACTGTCCTCTCTCTGCCAGAAATGACCACAAACTCATGGGCTATGGAGAATCCAAACTGGCAGAAAACTACAGCATTCATGTAGTTACCCAGTACCCAATGGGATGGATCCCTTCCTACCTATTCCACATGGTTTATATCCTCCATCTATGCAATGCATTCTGTTTTACAGGGTGGAGACCCAAATTATATGGATAAACATTTTAGAACATGTTCAAACCGAGGTAGGCAACATCCATGGAGAATTATATCCATTTCAAAGACTAAGAGAATGAACGTACCTGTAGCGGTAGACCTCACAGTACCAAGGCTGCTGCTTCACGTACAGAAAGGCACACACTTGCACAATGCAGGTGAAACAGCAATTGAGGAAGACTGAGAGCAGCAAAGGGGGTGAAAGGAGCTGTCCTGCGGGTCGGTATGGAGCCAGCTTTGGATAGGCATTCGTGGAACTCACTGAAAGACAAATGCATTTGACCCCACATGTTCCATGACTGAGAATACAAGATTGAGATACCTATCACTGTATCTGAGTCTTGCCTTAGGGTCAAGGTGGCGCAAACATTGGCTGACCATTGATGCCTACATAAGCCCATTACTTAGTGACATCTCCGATTCTAACACCTTTGTCTCTTTTGTGCTTTAGCTTCTGCTTCAAAAATGAAAAGTTGGGCTGGGGAGATAGCTTGGTGGTCTAAGTGCCTGCTTGGCAAGTTCAAGGACCTGGGTTCAATCCCTGGTATCGCATATCATGCCAATCACCAAAACTGGGCATGGTGGTGGATGCCTATAATCCACCACTGGAGAGGCTGAGACAAAAAAGATCACTATGAGTCAAGGAATAAAAATAATAAGTAATGAAAATTAACCAGCTACAAGTTCCTGTAACTAATACAGTGATCACATTACTTGGTGCAAAAATACATTTTCTCTAAGCAGACTAACCCAAGATGGTGTGTGAAATAGGAAGATGACCTGTCAAATGGGGCGTGGTGGCGCATGCCTGTAATCCCAGCACTCGGGAGGCTGAGGCAGGAGGATTGTTGTGAGTTCGAGACCAGCTTGAGCTACAAAGTGAGCTTAAGGCCAGCCTGAACTGCATAGTGAGACCCTGTCTCAAAAAGACAAAAAAAAAAAAAAAAAAAAAAAAAAAAAAAAAAAAAAAAAAAAAAAAAAAAAAAAAA
>PVKA01002668.1:0-84041 GCA_004027165.1 Ctenomys sociabilis | reverse complement strand
ACATTCTCTGATCCTCTTAATCTGGCAGAAATTGTGGTTGATGTTAGAGGTGTATTCAGTTTCTTGTTGGATACATATGCAAAGGGGGAACTACTAGTATACATTCTGTTTCTAGGGGGAAAAATTCTAAAATATCTTGCTTCTCCATGATGGTGTGTGAAAACATATTATATCTTTGATTTAAGGATTTTTTTTAACTTAAAGGGATCAAAAATCAATTAAAAAAACTTTAAAAAGATGAGTAATCTTTTTTGGAAGCTACATATTCTAGCAAGATGACAGGAAATGCACTTAACTTCTTAGGACAGAGCTAGAAAAAAGCACAAGAGGTTAGAACCAGAAAATTAAATTTTACATTGAACACTAGACATCCAGAGCCTTGTCTCAGCTCTTGTGCTCCTATGTGCTGCCCTTTCTTGCCTCACAGCTTATCTCTGTCATGAAGAGTAAAGTGAATACTCATGTTTGAGTTCATGTGAACTCTTAGGTTTGAGTTTGTTCATGTAGGATCAGGGTGCTAGGGAGCCAGGGTGCTGTTTGGGGTAATAAAAGTCTGAAGTGGTTCTTGCTTTTGTTCAGTGTGCACTCCGGGATAATCATGCAAACTCTCGGGTACAAAGTGAGTGTCTTGGCATGTTTGCCTGCCAATCAAGAGCCCTTCCAACTCATCTATTCTAAAGCTCCACAACTATGATGTCCCTGCTGTCAGTCTAATGAGGGTTTTTCAGCTGAGTGCTGGGCTGGGAGATGTGGAGTCTCAGAAGTAGAAGGACCATCGTCTCTTCCTGCAAGGATTTGAAGTCCAATGGCAGACACCGATAGACTGCAATATTGAACCTTGTCCCCAGTTCCTGTGATGATTTCCCCGAGAGCCCTGACATTTCCTGAGTGACAAGAGTATCTTTCATATTCATACTGGAGGGCAGAGGGCCCTGAAAGTTTACACCAAGATGACTGATGGCAGATCTGAAAAGAATTTGTATTAATAATATACGACTGGCCATGCCCCAGAGACCAACTGTATGATTGGAAGGTTGCAGTTATGAACCACACCTCAGCCTGACCTCCAAGAGAATTAGAAGGTGGAGATTATATTCAACCTGTGATCAACAGTTCAATCAGTTCAGTCAGTCATGGTTGCTTAATTAAATCTCAATAGAAACTTTAGTCTCTCAAGTTCATTTCCCATCCCTGTGTTGATAATAATCTGCACACTGTCACATATGTGTGTACCAAGACAGAGGACATCCTGACTCGACAGGCAAAGAACAGCAGAAGTCACATCAGGCCCCTCTCCAGACTTTACTTCAAGTGTCTCTACCTTTAACCAGTTCTGATTTATAACCTCTTGGTTTAAACACAAGTGGGACCATAAGGATAGCACTCCTTTGAGTTCTGTGAATTCTAGAAAACTGTTGAACCTGTGAAGTGGTGGAAACCTCTAAATTTATAGCCAGTTAGTGAGATTTGCAGGTCACAGTGGGACTCCAGAACTTAGGGTTAATATCTAAAGTGACGGCAGTTTTGTAGAGGCTGTGTCTTTGCTTGTGGTGTTTGGCCTAACCCTTGGGAGATGGTAGCAGAAGCCATGGGGGGTTGCTCACAGAAGGGGCTCACAATGATCAGGGTGGAAGAGAGTACAGAGACCGTGCTCCTGGATCCCATAGGTGGAGGCTGCAACATGCAGCTGTCTCTGCACCCCGGATCCAAGGCCCATGCATCAGAGCACTCAGGAAGGATCAGAGGGTCCAGGCAAGAGGTGAAGTCACATCTCCGGCCTCTGCTCCACTGCTCTTCTCTCTCACCTGTACTCTCATTGTAGTCTATGACCTTCTGTTGTGTTGGTCTACTGTGCTAGGTTGAATTATTGGCTTCATAGAGCTGGAGTTACTCAAGCTTCGCAATGTGACTCTAGCCAAAGAGTCGTTAACTTTGGTTTTAAGCATTCCTACATCCATTGCCCTGCTCTCTGTGATTCTCAGGGAGATTGCAGCCAGGCTGCCTATTCACCCTGGGCCCAGAAAAGAAGTGTAGAATGGACCCAAAGCTAACCGCACAGCTTGATCAGCATCACTTGATTGATCTACATCTCCAGCCAAAGTAGCTTGGGTGACAGTCAACTTGCAGATCCCTAAGTAAGGGCAAGAGCTTGCTGCTGAGTGGCAATAGCTAGTTGATACCCTTACACAGTAGTACTGTGACTTTTTCCACCTTAGAGACTTCCTATAATTCTAACAAGGAATCTGCATTTCCAATCCTAAAAAATATAAAAATAAATGTCCCCACCTTAGGACACCTATTAGGTTCCAGACAGTGTGATAAAGAAGATCATGAAATGATCTGTATTTCCCCAAAAAGCAACAGAAAGGGGGAAAATTTTATACAAGCAGAAACTGAGGCTCTGAGAAGTGGAGGTCCTCGCCAAAGACCTTTGGCTACTAACAGAAAGACGGTGTGACCTCAAGTCTGTCTGACTGTAAAGCACCACGCTTCCTGCCATACAGCACTGTGCCTGCAATAGGCCTCTGACATCAAGGAGAACACAACAAGGAGCCCTGAAATGCTGGGGTGCATAAACGACAGTGAGGTGCACCGCTGTTTATCAGTAGCCAGAAGAACTTTTCTAAATTAGCCAGATTGCCTTGAAATGACAAGAATATATGTTATCACATTGTGTGCAGAGGAAAAGCAAGCTGATGAAATACTGTTTTATTCAGAATGAATCATTCCCTGCTCTGAGTCCTCACAGCACATTCTTCTTAGGGCTGCTGGAGTGCGGGGTGTCTGGCATTCTACCTAGCTGTTTACATCTGCCCTCTGCAGATTACGAGCATCTTGAGGGGAAGAATCCTGTCTCATTCTCCTTTCTGGCCCACTCTAAAAACCCAGTACAGGGCCTGCAACCTGGGAGGAATTTGCCATTTCAAATTCTTCTCTTGAAGTATAATTTTTAATTGTTCAGCAACATTGGAATGGCTGGTAGTTGATTTACTATGTATTATGCTCCTTGCAAATCATGCAAGCCACACAGCAAGAGGCTTGTAAACCTACCAAGACTGAGCGCAAAATTCTGAGTTGCAGCCTGAGAATTCTCAAGTGAAAAGATCTATGTCTTCCATCAGATTCTCCAAGGGGTTCTATGCAGAAAGGTTAGGACTCAGGGAAACACTGACGGGGCTTGAATGAGAGTTGTCTTTATGTAAGGAAGAAATTTCCTCCCACACCTCCTTCTCTAGATACTGCCTCCTCCTGTGTGTCCAAGTATTTTGGTCTAAGTATTTGGTCTGAGGCAGAATCATACAAAGCTCCTTCATTAATAAAAATCATGGCGTAGAGGTGGACATTACCCCTGAGTTGTCATGATTTGTTTTCTCTTCCAAACATTGGCAAGGGAAGCAATGAAAGAGGCTGAGTGCATTAACTACAGGAAGACAAACAAAGGCTGCGGAGGCTCATTCCAGGGTCACTTTGCAGGACATTTGCAAGCTGAAGTAGAAGTTAGAAGAAAATTGTAAGAATGGTGAAAAAAAGAGGAGAGGGTAAAGAAGATCGTTTGGAAATAAAGAAGGTGCACTGGCTCTGGGGGTTGCTTGTGCCCACCCTTCCTGAGGCCCAAGTTCCTCAGTCTTTCTGTTCTCAAGTTTTCTTTTCTGAGATTTATACTTTTAATTGTTTCCTTCTTTGTTTTCTTGATCTAGCTCAAGTGGCTCCTATCAAAGAGGACAGAGATTTTAACACAAGTCTTCCAGGTAGCTGCTTCTCAGATTTGGATTAAACTGGACTTCAAGACATGCATTTTTATTTTTTTTTAGGGCCAGGGAGATATCTCAGTAGCATAAGCACCTGCCTGGCAAGTGCAAGGTCTGGAGTTTGATCCCCAATACAAAAAAAAAAAAAAAAAAAAGGCATTCATTTTCTTAATTGACTTCCTAACTTCTTGATTTTTCTCTTTAAAGCACTCTCACTGTGTCCATTGCCTTAAAATCTGTGGCAACAAGGCAGATAAGTACACTGATTTAGTAGGTGACCGTGTTGTCTTTTCTTAGTACTAAGCCTTTGCCTGAGAGCCTGGCTGAGCAAGGAGCTTTGATGAGAGATATCTGACACTGGTCACATCGCCCGCCAGTGACTCCCGAGGGCTGGAGATGCACACGCACAGCACTCAGCGTACCAGTCTGGACTCTGTGGCCCTGCCTGTCTCACCTTTACAAATGGTGTCTCCTGTTGTTTTCCAAATCCTACAGTGTGGTTGAATTGAAAAATTCAAACCTCATTTTATCAACTCTATTGCTCCTGCTACTTGTCTCTCCTTGAAATGTACTTTTTGCAAAACGTTGAGCTCTCCCCATCCTTCCTGTAGAAGTGGGGATACTAGTTCTGCCACAAAGTTACCACTATTTCTCCTTTCTCCAAGGCCACCTCCTCCTTAGTCAGACAGCGATCTCTCCTCACCCCAAGTTTCCAAAGCATCTGGCATTCCCTGCCATTCAGTAATCCAGGCTTGTGAGCCATTCACTGGTCTGTGTAAGCCCTCACTAAACTCCAGACTTGAGCCAGCAGTCTTTTCAGGCACCAGTCTCCTGTGGGTGTACATGGAGTAAGAGAAGAACATCAGTCTAACAAGGAGTAGAACTGGGTTTCTCCTGTGTGTGGAAACTGTTGCCAGGCCTTGAGTCTGAGGACACGGAATGGGAAATGCACATTTAGTGTGAAGAGAGATAATCACAATCTCCTCACCACACTTACAAGAGACACCCATATCTGTCCTTCAACTATAAGCATGACTGCCTCATCTCTGTTATCTGTGAATTGGCTCTATAAGAAAAATCTATAGAGATTTTCAAGGGATTCTTCAAAAGGGAATTGTTAGAAATAGTGTGAACTAATATTTTCTTCTTGCTCCACTCTAGCCCAATGAGGGAAGTCAGGAGAACCATTGTAAGAGAGACTGAGAAGACTGGGGTGGGGGAGGCACTTGGCTCCTGTCACTCCTTTTCTGCTGTAATATGGTGGGGAGAGGGAGGGAAGCAGAACCCAGAGAAAGTTACACAACTATAATCTGGTTGGTCAAGTAGAAGCCAAGGAAATTAGCCAGGCTAGTGCTGTCCTGGAAGGAATATACCTAGTGCTGTGACCTGCTGGTTTCTCAGGCATTTTCCATCTAGAGATAGCTGCAGAAAACATTCCTGAGGGGTCAAGAGAAGAGCAGTGCACATGTCAGGAAGCTGTCATCTAGACCACTCCACAGGGAACCCTGAAAGTGCCATCACAGCCTGCAGGATCACCTGACTGTAGATGTCTGCCATCTTAGGGCCTCTCACAACCCCGGACTCCAGTAACAAATATTCTCTTCTTGTTTTTATTCCCTGAAGCAGGGTTGGAGAGCTTGTGACACAAGTGAACTCATTTGCTTTCTCTCCCACTGCTTCCTCCAAGCCTATAGGTCAGCCTTGATCTAAGGGAAAGAAAAGCTTCAATTAGTCATAAATGTGGAATGTTAATTTATGATACTTGGACTTCTCATACCTAAAGATGAAATCAGTTTATTGCCTAGAATTATCCAGAAAATTGTCTGCCTTTGGGATGACTGGGCTTTCAGGCCAGGAAAACAAGTGTTTGAAGTCAGAGGGTAGCAAAACAAAAGCACCTGTGCCCTGCTTCTACGCTGTTCCTCAGCAATCACCTTAAAGGTCATAGCCCCAGCCAAACCAGCCAGCAATTTCTGATTCCCTTGATGAAGTGCTGTCATTCTGATGGGACAGCACATTTCTGCCCTCCACCCACCAGCTTTTACTTCTAGTGTTGATCATAGGTCTGCTCTGGGTTACCCAGCCCTCCCCAAGTGCATGCTGGATGAGGAATGGTTCAAGAGTGGCCAGGTGGCATGAGAGCCAACAGGCTGCACATCCATTACCAGGGACCTATATCACAGAATTAAGCACATAAGAGATCAGAATACTTGCTCAAGGTAAGACAGCAGTTCTGAGGCAAGATTAGAATGGATGCCCATGTTCTGGGCTTTCTAGTTGCACATTCAGGCTCCTTGAACCCATTCTGGTATCTTTTTTAATCCATTCAGACCACTTAGAGAGCTAACCAGGCTTCTCAAAAGATGACAAAGAAAAGAAGTGTGGTTGAAGATTATTCAGTTTTCTAGCAGTGCTCAGAGTAAGCTGCACAAGAATTCATACTCCATAGGCATGATTGTTTCCTGATCTCCAGGTGTTATAAAAGCACTGCACATTAGGAAATTATACATTTCTCAAGCAACTTGCCAAAGATGATGGAGACTATGACATCTCCCCTGTGCTACTGTGAGCTAGCCTAGTTCTTGAATTTTCCTCGTTTTTCTTTTGCTTTTCATCAACATTCACAAATAAATCATGCAAATTGCTTAAAAATATTAAACGTCAAAGAAGAAACATCATTGATTCAAAATTATTCAGTCATATGAGAGGCAATGTCATTGATTCAAAATTATCCAGTCATATGAACATTGATAACATACAAAGAAATATTTAATAGGCTATGAAGAGACATCTCAACCCCAATAATCAAAATTGATATTACTTATATCTATGCTACTCATAAACTCTGTCGCTGGGTTAATGTAATAAATGAATTCAATACCAGTTTCATGTTTTAAGATGCTACATGAAACTCTCAAGGTTATTAATAGCTTGCAATGGCTGATGTTTTACCTGTTATTTTTTATAATATTCCATTGTTGGACAAAGAAAAGAAGATGACAAAGTCATTCTTTTTCTTTATTCCCTGTTGCAGCAATCACTCTTCTCACTTATTAAGAGCTAGTATCAAGCCTTGAGTTCATTGATTGGAAATGTTTTATCACTGTCATCTCAAAGGAAGGAAATGAGCAATGCTTGCTGTGAGGCACTAGACTAAAATGTTAGCATTTGTTCTCACACGTCAAAGACCTAGTTTTACATCAATGTGAAGCATAGCTAAGTAATGGAAAGTGACCTTTGTGTTTTTTAAAACTCTTTTTATATTTCTTATTCATTTTTTATACATAAGGAATAAACTACACTGAACACAGAATACACTGAATATGTTGGCAAAGTTTTGAGGTTAAGACCTATTTCTTATCAGGATATTTTCCTGAAAATTCTATGAACTTCAAACTTTAACCCATTCCCAGCATTACTTTCAAAAACTTCATAGGCAATGAAGTTTCAGCAGTTAGGGTCCGATTTTCTCAGAAACTATTATTTGTGCATTTGTAGACTTTCACAGATAAAAATGAACACTTTGCTTAGCTCGAAGGCTTACTTGTTAAACAGACCATCAAAGTAATGGCTGTGTCTTGCATGAGATACTGGTAGTTTCCAAAGAGCTGTAGTTGCTGAAAAAGAAAAAGAAAGTAAATATGAGTGTGGATTCTGTTGTGGTAGTGTTTTATCATCTCCAACATTCTTCTCAAAGTAGTTAGAAGGCAGATATTATTTTTCTCCCCTATACAGAAGAAAATAACATAACTAAAATCCTTGGCATCTCATTGGATGGAATAAAACTGGGGCACTGTTTTCTGGTATTTGAATTAATTCCATCCTAGCAATGAGACAGTCATTGTGGAATTAAATGTCTACTATAATTGAATTTTAAGAGGTGTTTTCAGTATTAAAATATTATACTACTTTTCCAACTGTATGTCTATCTGTTTAGGCGAGTAGGGTGGGGAATGTCTCCAGTATGAGACAGTTTTAACATTCGAGTCCTTCAAAATCAAATCCCACAACTTCTCTTCCTTTTAACCTCTTCCTCATCTTTTATCACAAATATTCCAGTTGAAGACTGAGCCACTTCCTGCTGAGTTATATTTAGGCGACTTTGAAACTCTCTTTACACTCCAAAGGAAGAAAATGGGCTTGAAGGAGTCAAGAGTCTTGGGTTATCCAGAGAAAAAGAACACCCGAGGAAATGACTCCACATCTCCTTATTTCTCCCTCCACACTTCATTCACCAGTACATCAAGTTCCCAAGCACATGGGAGCCTAACTCAAGAAATGTCATTCACTGTAAGACACAGAGACCTCTGTCAAAGCCACGCCATAAAAAATTAACCATGCATGCAAATATAATTAGAACTGGAAAAAAAGATTTTGGTTCATACCCAATACAGCAATGATGTCCCAATAAACTGGATTATGCCATACATGGTCAAGTATTTAAATACACCAAAGGATGAAACCAGAGCAGCCCGGCCTTCCCTGTTTGAAAGAAGAATAAATTAGAGAGTAAAAATAAATAAATAAAATAAATCGGGTTATGTATGAAATAAATCTCCTCGTCTCTTTCTTATTTCCAAAGGAGTTGATTAATAGCCCATTGGTATATATTTACTTAATCATTGATTCATCCTCTCAATAATTATTTAGTTATCATTCATTCATTTATTCTCTCCTTCAGTTATCACCTACCTTATTGATTCTTGGTTCACTTTTATGCAGAGCTTACATGGTTACAGGATTATGCTAAATGTCATGGAGAATGTAAAAGGAATCAAGCATGACCCTCTCCTTGAAGTAAGAAGATTACCATGTATATTATAAACACAGTGCAACACTGATAGGAAGCAAAATGTCCAGCACTGACTTGACTGTGGGTCCTTGTATCTTAACACGTGCCACCTGGAAATTGCTATGTGTGCTTCAAAAGTCATTAGACACATAAAACTAAAGGTTGCTTGGTGTGTTCACACTGTCAGAAGCATGGCTGCAGCTCCGATATTTGAGATGGAATAAGTTTTGCTCACTCTGGTTTTCCAGGAGGAACCCAGGGTAGTCGTCAAGTGGATATTCCCCATTTTAAAATGTTCCATGAGAACTGTTGCTCTCTTAACTGTGCTCTGTTGGGTGGTGGCAGCCAGGGGGAAGACAGAGTCTCTTAAGGTCCTGCAGACTGCTTTAATCAGGGCTGAAATGATTCTACAAGGGAGAGACCCACACCACTTCATTTCTTGGCCCCATCAACCTGGACGTTTGCTCTGTTCTAATACTTTGTCAACTGAACAAGGACAGGAAAAGGAAAACATAGCCAACTACTAACCACAGTGCCTCAGGCAAGATGGGAGAGTTAGGCTGGGAGATGGGCCAGGGAGCTTGGGCAGATGCTTTCCACCCAGCCGTGAGGCATTGCCATTTATCTTCAACACAGAATGGAACAGGAGTCAAGCTGAGAAGAGCAAGCCTGTGTGGATTCTGCACTGTTCTTCCAAGTCTGACACAAACATTGTGAGTTCACCCTTTCTCTGCAGTCCTGTGTAGTCCCAAGACAATAAGAACACCCGGATTGAAGGGAAAGTGCAAACAAAGCCCTAAACCTATGGAAAGAGTAGAGTGTGTGTGGTCATCCAAAATCCTCTAAGTAAAACTATTCTAAGTAAATAATAGAGGTCTTGTGGTCCTCTGAAGTTCCTGCTATCTTTCATGATTATGAATTTTGAGCTCATATTTATTCAGTTGTTCCACAAACACACTTCCAACAGCCTGGTGTATCAAGTTTAGTGAGAGGCATGGTGCTTTAGAAATAACTGAGTAAGACCTAGTCTTTGCCCTACAGGACTTGGACAAAGCAAGTGGATCATGTCTCAGACCTGAGAGTCTGGATTATGCATTTAAAGCTATCTATCCTTGCTCCCCTGCATCATTTCCTCAGTCAGAAATGGGTAAGCATCAAAAAGTGCAAAGGGTAAAATGGGCTTAGCAAGGCAAAATTATGCCTAATGTTCTATGAATCTATGAAATGTAGGAGCAAAGGCTCCCTGCCTTGAAGTCTTACTAAGCCATCTGGCACTAGAGAAACTTTACATCACAGTTTGTGTTGTAAAACAGTGTACTGTGTTCATAAAGGCATTGGGCAACCTTTATGAGGAAGACCTGAAGTTGTACATTTTGGAAGAATCAAGTAGGCACTTTAAATAAACATCCAGGAGGTCAAACTCCCCAGGTAAGCCTTCCTTCCACTCTTGTTTCTCCAGCTGTAACTCCACAGCTCCTACCTGAGAATTCCTGCTCAGTTTTGCTAATTGGTCTCTCAGCTGATTCTCCAATTACAGTCCTTTCCAGACAGGCCATTTCCACTTCCTCCACCTCAGAATTCCCTCTGTGTTTGTTACTGTTCACATTCCTGAGACAAAATAACTAAGACCGGTTTTTGGCTCACAGTTTGTAGAAGTTTCAGTCAATAACTGGCTGGCTCTGGAGCAGGGTGGCACAGCACACAGGCTTTGCAGAGGAGAAGCAGTTCGTGGTGGGCAGAAGGTAGCAAAGTAACAAGGACCAGCCACAGCTCCTTATATCTCTTGTATCTTATCCAGACTACTTGGGACAGGTAGCACTCAACTTTAAAGTGCCTTTGATCCTAGTATCCTAACTTCGCACATTCAAGGTCCTGCCACCTCTGTGAAAGTCCTGTGTGACCGCATGAGGCTTTGGGGGACATCTAGACACAAGGCATAGCACCTTCCTGCTTCCATTCTTTTTTTTAAATTTCTATTTATTTATTTATTAATCTTTGGCTACAGGGTTGCACTACACAGTTCATGTTGACAGTGATACTCCTGTCTCAGCCTCTCTAGTGGGGATGGAACTCAGGTCTTCACACTTGTCAGGCAGGCACTTAGGCCACAGAGCTATCTCCCCAGCCCTCCTACCTCCATTCTGTGCGTGTAAGTCCTATTGATCCTCCTGGTCACTAAAACCTTCTAACTTGACCTGCATTCCTACACCCAACAGCTGAAATATTTTTTATTTTCCAGACAAATTTATTTTAAGCACCATCTCTTAATATGTACTAGGTATGCTTCTCTATGTTGTGATTCATACATACATATTATATATACATATGTGTGTGTGTATTTGTAATCATGTCTAAGCACAACATTTAATAAGAGCTCCATAAGCTGCATTGATAATGAAACTCATACAATCAATGTATTATTGTATAGTGACCATGACACAAAACAACATAATGGTAAAAGAGGAAATAGAGATGATATGCAAAGAACTTGAGGAGACTGCAAAGAAAAATCAGTAAGACACAGTGCATGCTTGGTATAGGTCAAGAAGAGGAAAGAATTTTTAAAAAAGTATTCAGCACTTCTGAGCCTTGATGACTGATACTGAGGACAAATCTCCCTTGGGAGCAGGGAATGTGGGGCTGCGAAGTGGAGCTGCCTTGGGCCTGGAGGAAGCGATGGCCTTGGAAGAGTCTGTTGGCTACGCCAACTGCCTGGCTTAAATGAAGTGAGGGAGTAGAACTCCAGCACCAACACATTCCTTCCGGGAAGCTGTTCATTCTAGTGCACCAAGGGATGTTCTATGGAACTTCGTGGTTGTTTCTCTGTATCAAAATGTGGTGATCACTTGCAGACCACTGACCTTTATGTTGCCAGCAGATGTGACAGAAAATAACAAGGTAAATGAATTTATAGCAAAACATAAAACTTAGTGTTTTATTGCAAACTATGTAATACTAGTAGAGCTAAGCTCAGAAATGAGAATTGAGTGAGGGTTCTCTGGTAGGAAAATAAATTATTCTTCTACATCTTTCCCTAATCAATTCTAATACTGCTTATGAAACATTTTGTGCATTTGCTAAACTTCACCTTGGACTCCTGCAATCTGGAGGAAACTATCTTTCCCATCCTAAACTCCTGAAGAAAGTATCCAGGAAGCTCCCATCATATGAAATAGAAGAGGAAAGGAAATGCAAACGGTAACTATTATATCAAGCTTTGACTGCCTATATGACATATGTGCATGTGTTGGGGCTCACAAAGGTCACTTTTTGATGTTTTTTTGCAACCAGCATTCTCCAGCAGAATGCTTCCGCTTCCTGGTGGGCGACAGCACTCGCTTGGTCTCCCAAGGACTGAATCAGTGCTGACTTCCATCTGTTTCCAAGGCTAAACAATGATCCACCACAGTAGGGCAGAAGGGGAAGAAGCTTACCTGATGAGATGAGGCACACACTCGATGTTGGCGGTTTTGGAGGTGAAAGGGGATGCAACGGATGCTTCCTGCTCTGACAGCGAGATGCCTGCATGAGCCATTTTCAAAGCCTGCAATGATCCATCCGCATCATAGCAGAGACTCTCCTGGCCTCTCTCTCTCGTTACTCAGTCACCATGAGGCTGTCTTCATATTCCAGAATTATAGCACTGTACCCATCCATCTCTGGGTTTCTATTCATGTTTTCCTTCTACCTAGAATGGTCTGTCTCCCCTACCCATAGTCACCAGTGAAAGAAGCAATAGCTAAACAGTGCTCCATAGTCAGAATTTGGTTGGAGATTGCTTGGGGACCTTCAACATCTAGGTCCTCATGCCTACCAGCCTGTCTTCACAACAAATGGGAAAATAGAGCTAATCTCCATCTTTCTTTCCTCTGCCTGAGCTATCTAACCAGCTAACCACTGCAAAGGACATAAAGCATTGTCACTGGAAGTGAAGAAGGATGCAACGCACTCTTCCTGCGCCAACAGCGAGGTGTCTGCCTGAGCCAATTGCTGCATGAGATCAGATCACAGTTATTGTAGGCTGGTTGGAGCACATACATCACCTCACTGAAATAGGGGATAATTCATTTCTCATCAAAACTAAAATTGTCCAGACCATATGGAGAGCAGACTGGTCAGTTGACAGACAAAGTTCCAAATTATATTAAAAAAATGTGTTGGGCATAAAATGAGATTTTGTATTTATGGAGTTCTGCACAAAATAAATTACCTTGTACTATAGCTGATGCATACTAGTTCAGTTTTTTTTTTTTTTTTTTTTTTTTTTTTTTTTTTTTTTTTTTTTTTTTTTTTTTTTTTTTTTTTTTTTTTTTTTTTTGTATTTAGGACAGGGTCTACAGGGTCTCATTATGTAGATCAGACTCACAGCGACCCTTCTGTTTACAGCTTCCCAAGTTCTGGGATTATAGGAGCGCGCCACCAGGCCCAATCTCAATCATAGCCACAGTGTACCCCGGGGCAGGACCAGCACAGCAGGCCCAGGGATGGAACCCCTTGCCCCTGCATCTGCCTAAGCAGGTGCTTTAATCCACTGAACTATTTGGCTGGCCTGCAATAAAAATTAAAACATTTCCTTCATCGTCTTTTTTCCCTTTGTATTTTACACCACTATTACATAATTTAAAATTAGCTATCATATGTTAGAATTGCTTTACACATAATTCTTTCTCCCTTCCAGCAATGAACTCTTTAGAAGAAAGAGGCTATGACTTTTTTAAGTATCGATTAGTGGCAGGACTAAGATATTTGATATTCCAGACCCACATAATCAATAACGTGTATTCACTCTAGGTTTTAAGAAACAGACTGACAACTAACTACCTTCTTCTCCAGAAGCAACACTCAAGAACTTATAATAACTGTCAGTATGAACAAGCTTTCACATAACTTTCAAGAAAATACATAAAAAAGTAAAACCGCTACCTAGAACTTCCTAATCTCTTCTGTTGTTTTTCTTTTGTGGTACCGGAGCTTGGCCAGGTACTCACTCATTGCTACTCACCCCGCAGTCGTTGGCACCATCCCCGCACATGCCCACGTAGTAACTGCAGAAGAAACGGCACAGAATATTCAACTGAATAACCCATTAGGATCATTTCCATCATAATTAATTTAGAGTGTGTGTGTGTGTCCTGAATTCATGTGGAACCAGGCTGAGGAGAATGTTGTGAAGAGACATAATCCCAGCAGGAAAAAGGTCGTTGCATCATTTAAATTGCTTCAATCAATCACACTAAAATGGCACTGGTATCACCAAGGACATTGGCAAAGACAATAATCACAAACCTTGAAAGAAGACATGTTTAACTATATCCATCAAGGCCAAGTGGAAGACTGTGCAGTCTCTATTACACCATTTCCCAGCAGAGCTTCAGACGCCATGATGAGAAACACTGGGGAAGTAGTTTAACAGGCATAACTAAAGACGCATGCACAAATCCTTGATGCATCTCGGAGTGACAAGGAAATAATATGCTCCCTATCTATAATGGATGCATATGCAAACAAGCTATAAATAGAAGACTAACAATTAAAGAAGATGCTGTGGGGGAAAGGAATTTCTTATGCAAGACACAATCTGTCTTCTATTAGGGGTGAAAAATACATTATAGGTATTGATTAATGACAGGACTAAGATTCAGGGTTTTTATTATTTCTAAAAACAGATAAAACTGGAAACCCAAATTATAAATAAATGGAAAAATTAAAAAATAGATAATAGGAAATAAGGAGGCAGATCTTTCTCAAATAGGAAGGGAATCAAGAATGGAAGAAAGGGCTGAGGAGATGGTTCAGTGGAGTAAGCCCTTCCCTGGCAAGCACAAGGGCCTAAGTTCAATCCCTAGTTCTGCCAAAAAAAAAGAAAGAAATGGAAGAAAAGGAAGGAGAGAAGTGAGGAGGACATAAAAAAATTAAAATGTATTACATACATGAGCCAAGTCCACACAGGAAATGTAAATATCATGTACTACAAACATGTACCAATAAAATAACTATAAAATTAATAAGGTAAACAAGTAAATTTATTATAGCACATTCTTATTAGCCAGAATATAAATGACTTTTTCCTTAAGTCAAAAATGATTAAACATAGAAATTCATATGGCTTGATCTAATGTTAGACTAGTGTAGATGAAAATCACCTTATCAATATTTGCATGGACATTTCATAACCACCCTCAGTTGTGGAAGGTGCAGATCTGGCCCCTGTATTATGCCAGGAATCTTTTGCCTTCTACTTAGAAAAAGAATATAGACAGCCTTATGCACATTGTCTGCTGGAGAAGTGAGAAAAGGAAAACAGAAATAGAGAAGACAGCTCACTCTGAGGCAGCTTATGTCTTCCTGAGTTAATTTTGCTTTGGGACAATACATCTTTTCAGAATTAAGCATTTAACTTGACAAAATTTCCAGAACATTGAGACAAGTAAGTTACTTTCTTCAGCCAATATCATGCAATGACCCTGTGGGTGAACTAGTCATTTTAGATACAGGTTGGTTAGCCTGAAAGCATCCTTATGAACGGTTGGGAAACAAAATGCAATGGAAAAAATCTCTTGCTCTTGACTACTAATTATCAGCAATTATCTAAAATTTCATCATTTTATTCCTTTTTTAAAATCTGCAGGCAAATTAGACAAGAGAGAGAAATAAAAGAAATAAGAATAGGTAAAAAAGAAGTTAAATTATCATTATTTGAAGATGACATGATATTCTTCTTGAAAGAATGAAAAACTCCAGCAAGAAGCTCCTAGAATTAATAAACAAATTCAGTAGCATAGCAGGACAGAAAATCAGCACCCAGAAATCAGTAGCATTCCTCTACACAGATAACAAACTCACTGAGAGAGAAATTAGAGGATAATACTCTTCAAAATAGCATCCAAAAATTTGAAATACTTAGGAATTAATCTAACAGAGGAAGTAAAAGATCTATACAATGAAAATTACAACTCTTTAAAAAATAAGAGATCAAAGAGGATTTCAGAAAATGGAAAGATATTCCTTGCTCCTGGATAGAAAGAAACAACATTGCAAAAATTACCGTAATCCCAAAATTGTTATGCAGATTTAACGCAATCTCTATCAAAATTTCATCAATGTAAATCACAGATATAGAGAAAACATTTAGACTTATTTGGAACCAGAAAAAGCCTAGAATACTGAAGACAATCTTGGGCAACAAAAGCAAGGTGGGAAGCATTGCTTGAAATTATACTACAAAGCTACTGTGATAAAACCAGCATGGTACTGGAAAAAAAAATAGCCCTGAGAGTCAATGGAACAGATTAGAAAATGCAAATACAACTACAAACCCACTTAGCCATCTTATCTTCACAAAGGGGCCAAACATGTTCACTGGAAAAAAGATAGCCTCTCTAACAAATGGTGCTGGAAAATTTGGCTCTCCACATGCTGAAAACTAAAACTAGGCCCACTTTTTTTTTTTTTTTTTTTTTTTTTTTGGTGGAACAGGGGATTGAACTAAGGCCCTTACACTTTTCAGGCAAGTGCTAAGCCATCTCCCCGGACCCTAGACCCACTTTTATCACCGTGCACTAAGCTAAAGTTAAAATCAATGAAAGATCTAAACATTAAAATAGAAACACTAAATCTCCTGGAAGAGAAAGTAGGTGGAAATCTTGAAGACATAGGAGTAGGCAGACAGTTCAAGAACAAAAACCAAGCTGCGCAGGAAATGCTGTGAAGAATCAGCAACTGGGATCTCATCTCACTGAGAAGTTTCTGCATGTCAAAAGAAAGCACCAGTAGAGTGAAAAGGCAATGCACAAATTGGGAAAAATCATAACTAACAATCACTTAGACAAAGGACTTGCATATAAATGATATAAAAAGCAAAGAAATGGACCCCCAAATTTAAAGACCCAATCCAAAAATGGGCATGTGAAATAAATACATACTTCTCAGAGGAAGAAATACAAGTGGCAAATAAATATATGAAAAAGTGTTCCACAGCACTGGCCATTCAAGAAATGCAAATTAAAAGAACTTTGAGGTATCATCTCGCTCCAGTAAGAATGTCTATCATTAAGAAACTAACTAATAGCAAGTGTTGGAGAGGGCAGGAACCCTTCTCCACTGCTAATGAGAACCAGGCTGGTACAACCACTATGGAAATCAGTGTGGAGATGCCTCAAAAAACCAGGACTGGAAATCCCATTCTATCCAGCTATTCCTCTTCTGGGTATTTTCCCAAAAGAAATGAAAACATCATACCACAGTGCTATGTGTTCACCCACTTTTATAGTAATACACTTTATCATAGCCAAATCTTGGAAACAATCAAAATGCCCATCACTTGAGGAATAGATAAAAAGAGATGTGGTATTTTTATACAGTGGATTACTACTCAGCAATAAGGAACAAACTCGAAGCCTTTATAGGTCAGTGGGTACAACGAGAGGCTCTGCTCATAAGGGGCACATGTCAGGCCCACATGTGTAACTATCATATTGTCTCCCTAGTGTAAGAACTGGAAAGAATAAAAAAAAACCTGAAAGGTACAACAGATATAGTAAAATGGAAAGAAACTGAACTTAAGGATTAAACAACAAAGAGAAATGAGAAAAGATAAGAATAAAGGAAGGGTGTAAACATCCAAGTACATATATACAGGACCGCTGAGGTGACTGTGCTAATAATTTCCATCGGTTTTTGAAAATAGCAGTTAATGTTTGGAATTCTCACCTTGACTAACTCTGTATACGGATACCTGTGATCTGAACAATTACATCATGGACAGCAATGTGTGATACAAAATCAGTGTTTGACTACCTCTCATGTTAGTCTTCTACAAGTGCACATTTCTAATTTCTTATCAATTATTATAATCTCTTTAAAATTATTATTATTATTTTTTTTTGGTGAAACTGGGGATTGAACTCAGGCCTTTGCACTTGCCAGGGAAGCACTTATTCCACTGAGCTATCTTCCCATCACTAAAATTAATTTTTAAAAAAGACAAGGAAAAAATTAAGATTTCTTGAAAGCAAGCATTAATATTCAATTACTTGTCCAATCTTGCATAACTATATCTGCTAAACTGAGTAACAGATTCAACAATAAAAATAGATAATACAACAATGATTGTTAATTTCATTTTGAAAATCTGTAACATCCATTGTTGTCTTTTTTCCTATTTGTTTCTGCTTCTGTTTTCTATTATTCAAAATAAAATAAAATTCAATTAAAAACTAAAAAAAATGATAATATCTGCAGGCCAGAAACTACAATTTCCACCAAGTAATGAGTGGATCTCTTCTCACAAAGAATAGTGGTGCACTTCTGCGGCTTATCTGAGGCTTTGAGGGAGATCAGGAAGGACAGCTCTTAAGCTTTGGCTTCTGTGTCTCAGCCACGCAAGGAGCCATTTGGCTTCTGGCAAGAGGGCTGGACAGCATACGCATACATCCTAATGGACCAGTGCTAACGCACCAGCTCCCCATCGTCCCATTCTGAGTTACACAGCCCACCCCTAGGAACACATGCACAACTACTTTCCTCAGCACTGAAGCAGGAGATCTGCTTCTAAGACAGGGTTTATGGACCACAAAATGAATTTAGTTTGGGATACACAGCTTCCTAACTGATCTTGAGGTCTTCACCTCTTAGTACTCTGGGTATTGTGAACTCCATTCCCTTGCAACTGGACTGGACCTGGAAAAATAGTTCTCTGTCTCATTCTCAGTCTCTGTCTCTCTCTGTCTCTGTCTCTGTCTCTGTCTCTCTGTCTTTCTGTCTTTGTCTCTGTCTCTCTGTCTGTCTGAGTCTCTGTCTGTTTGTCTGTCTCTGTCTCTATCCATCTCTCTGTCTCTATTCATCTCTCTGTCTCTGTCTTTCTCTGTCTGTCTCTGTCTCTGTCTGTCTGTCTTTCTGTCTCTGTCTCTCTCTGTCTCAGTCTCTGTCTGTCTATCTGTTTCTTTCTGTTGCTGTCTCTGTCTCTATCTCTGTCTCTCTGACTGTCTGTCTCTGTCTCTCTGTCTGTCTGCCTCTGTCTCTCTGTCTTTCTGTCTCTATCTCTGTCTCTCTGTCTTTGTCTCAGTCTCTTTCTGTCTCTGTCTCTCCACCTCTCTTTCTCTCTCCCTCCTCTTTCCCTTCTCCCCATCTTTCCCTATTCCCTGACCCTGCTTTTTCTTGTTAGCTCACTGTTATGGAATCCAGCAATTTTCTTATGTAAGTATCCCTGTGTCAAGGAACTGACATCAACTTCTCCCAACAGCCAGTTAAGAGCTGAGGTTCTTAGTCCAATTGCCCACAGGAACCCAGATGCATCTAACATGTGAGCAGGGCTCCTGCAGCTCCATTCTCCACGCAGCACTAGATGACTGCAGTCCTGGCTGACGCCCAATGACAGCCCTGTGTAAGAGGCTTAGCTGTGCCACACCTGGGTCCCTGGCCCACAGAAATGTGGAAAAATGAACGGTGCCACTCTAAGCCACTAGGGATCAGAGAAATCTGTTATTCAGTAATAGATAACAAATGCATTCTCTTATCATGCCATACCACTTACTTTAATTTCTGAAATTCTTCAACAAGGCTTGATTTCTGCCCTGGAGACATTCTTGCAAAAATGGTTCCGTTTACCAAAATCTAAAAAAGAAAAACAGGATTGTAATAAGATTACGGAAAAGAACTTCATAAACATAGAAGTTCCAACAAATCATTTCCAGGCTCCAATTTTATATGGCATTGGGTAACATGTCATTAGCCCTAAAGTCAGCAAAGGGAAATAAGGATTTAATGCTTAGCTATCGAGCTTTCTTTCACTTGAAGCCCTCCATTACAACTCTATTACTTTTTCCAGATGATTTTTCCAAGGTGAGATGACCTCTAATTAATAATATGTATAGGGGCCAGTGAGATGGCTCAGTAGACTAAAGTGCATGCTTAGGCAAGTACACAGACTGCGGTTGGATCTGGGGGCACCACACACAATGCCAGCCCTGCCCCAGGGTGCGCTGAGCCGTGTAGTGGCACATGCCTGTAATCCCAGCACTTGGGAAGCTGGAAACAAGAGGATCACTATGAGCCTGATCTGTGTAGTGCGACCCTGAAGATCCTGTGCTAAATGCACGAAAAATAAAATTAAAACAAGATAGCATTCTCAGCAGTGTCCCCACCAGCCACGCATACCTCAGGCAAATGACTTAACCTCCCTAAGCCTCTTGTTCTGATCCCCATAGTGAGGAGCTGCATTAAGAGCTCTTTCAAAGTTTGTAGGGTCTAGAAGGTACAGTCCTTGACTGATAAGGTGACAGTTTTTAAGGCGCCACTAACAGATGGTTGCTTCTCTCAGCTTGTGCTCTATTTATCTCCTCCACATTCACAGAACAACCCCATACAGCACTATTTTAAAACAGGACACAAAGAGGACAAGATAACAAATGATTTTGAAAATAAACCAGGGGGCCTTTGCTTCCTCCTGCTGCAATTTATGAATCCAGGCGGGGAACAGAATAGAGCTCAGCCTGATATGAGCCAGTGGCTCTCAGAGAGAGAGAGGCTGAACCTCAAAACAGGAAGAGACTGAACTTGAGAATATTCTCTAGATAGGCAGAAATGGAAAACAGAGGCTGGGATGGGACGAAATCATGCAAATTCTGAAGGCAAGGCTGCGCGACAGTGCAGGACCTGAGGTGTAGGACCAGGAGCCTTCTGCATGGGCAGTGCCTTCCAGGGCCTTCCTTCTCCAGCTCAGGGCTCGCTGAACAGAAGTGGACTGCACAACAGAGGACGAGTGCAGGGCAGTGAGCCAGGGAAGGGAGCTGCAGCTGCACTCTCAGTTGCTGCCACCCTCTCTTATCAGGTAAGCAGAGACATTAGATTCTCTCAGGAGCCCCAGTCCTGTGAATGGTGCATGTGGGGGATCTAGGTTGTGTGCTCCTTATGGGAACCCACTATAATAATAATAATAATTAATAGTAATAATAGAAATAAAACATGCACTGTATACAATGCCCTTCAGTCATTCTGTAGCTAACACCACCTTCCCTGTAATGGAAAGAATTGTCATCCATGAAACCAGTTCCTGGTGCCAAAAGGCTCAGGGGCTGGGGAGATGGCTTAGAATAAGCGCTTCCCTGGCAAGTGCAAGGGCCTCAGTTCAATCCCCAGTTCTGCCCCCCCCCCCAAAAAAAAAGAATCCACAGCCAAAAAGGTAGAGAAATGCTGCTGTAACTCTAAGATGGTTTTGGTAATGGCCACTTTCTTATTCTCTTCTATTTTGCCTCACTAATCTGAAGAGGAAAACAAACGGCTTCTTTTTTTGGGGGGGAGCAAGTACTTACTTTTGGAAGCAGGCTGCTGAAATGCTGAACTATCACCTGGTACGATTTCCCAGTCATCGCAAAATGGTACCAGCCTCCTCGCCCCCCCTCAGGTAATGAGCTGTGTCCAACATCAATGTAGGTTTCCTGAAACCAGAAGGGCATTATTTCCACACTAGCTCCTCAAGAGTGGCTCCTCTTTGCCTGTGTTCTGAGGAAGGAAATGCAGTCGAGTGGCACGGCAAAGGGAGGAGCAGCAGATGCAAAATGTGCAGTTTACCTGCGGAACATTTGTCCCTGAGAAGACACCACAGATGTCCTCCACCCCCCAAACCAGGTGAACATATGATACACCATACATGGCACTGACAACATAGACTCCAACACCATGGTACTCTGGATCTGTTCCTGAGACTGAACTTGTGATGTCAGCCTACTGCGAGGGATCAGCTCACTTGTACTTCCGAGGAACAAAGAAAGCATCCTTCCATCTCATCCCCCTTGGTGCACAGCCTTGTTTCCTAACCTCTCTTCTGCTTATTTTGTTCCATTTCCTTCTGATCAAGTAGGCAGAGTTCTTCATGGCTAGTGTCTGGCTTCTTTCAGAGCAGGTGCTCCTCCTCATGGTGCCAGTTACCCTGCATGCCCTGGGCCCTATTCATCAGCTCCACTCCATCCCTGCCATCTTCCACCTGTCAGCTTTGCCCGCTGCTCTACCATATCCATGCCTAGCTCCAATCTGGGGAATGCTTTAGTCAGCTTTTGTGTCTCTAGAAGGAAATACCCAACACTCAAAACTCGAAAGAGGAGAAGTTCTGTTTGGTTCCTGGTTCCAGGGGATTCCATCCATTCCTGGTTGTTTCCAAGACAATGGTGCCACGGCAGAGGGACTTGGTGGAGCACAGCTCCCTGGTTAACAGAGGCCGGGAAACAGAGCCAAGCAGGTCCGGAGAATAAGAGCCAACAGCCTCCCCCGTAACCCAAGACACACCCACAGCATCTTTGCTAATGCCTGTGAAAGCACCCCAGATAATCGAGTTGACCATTAAGCTTAACTATCAGAGGCAAGAAATGACTGATGGAAACCATGTCAGTAGCAGATGATGGTTTTCCATGCACCATTCCTCAGAGGTCCTTACATCTGTGTAGGATTCAAGTATAGGATGGAGAACATTTTATTTGTTAGCAAAATTCAGCTCAATGAAAACACTGTGCCTGGAAGAAACAAATACGCCCTGCTGAATCTGGAGGCAAGGCAAATCTCACCTCCTCTGCTGATTGCCAAATAACCGATGAAAGACATACTATAAAGGCAATGGTAGTAGTCCTTCCTGCTTGCATAGGAAGGTGGGAGGGAGATTCAGTGGCCTGAGAAGAGTAGGAGGAAGAGGCTGCTATGGGGTTCTCCCAGTGACAACCACGTCTCCAGTAAAGCTGTGAAGCTCATCAAGGGGTAGCGAGCCTGGGCACTGTGAACATTAATGAAGGCCCTGAGTACTGTAACACGTGGTGCTCCAGGCAGCAGGCACCAATGCAGAAGAGGTTGTATTCATGGGAAATTAGAACCAGAAATCTGTTGACACTGTGGAGTGTCATTATGCTTCTCAGCCTGGGCAATTGGGACTTGAATCAAACTAACCCACCTCTAACCCAGGCATGGAAAGGGCCACTCCATGGAGCCATGAAGTCTTTCTGCACAAAGATGCACTCCGTTTTTAATGATCTTTCAGCAGGTAGGCTGAAACTATGCAGGCATTTCTAGAATTCATCACCTGGAGACCCATCTCTTTGAAATCATTCAAAAACAAAGATGCCACCTTTGGTGATGGATGGCGGGCTCTCTCATAGGAAAGAGCTGTTCAGTTGCTAGAGAAGCCTGTCAACTTCATGTCACAGGCAAAGAGTAAGCTGAGTGCCCTTAGATTTGTGTGCAATCAAACAGACCTACATCCGGTTTCTGCTCCACCCCTCATCAGTTTGCATTGTGGCAAGCTGACTTCTCTGAGTCTGTCTTCTCTTCTGTAAAATGAATCACCTGCCCAACTGCTCAGGGTTATAGTGAGGATCAGATGGGAACTATGGACATAAATCAGTGACTCTCAACCCTCCCTGGACATTGGAATCTCTGAGGGAAGGGCTGGTGTGGACTTGCAGCCCCGGGACTCCGATCCAAGCGGCACAGCCTACATTAGGGAGCTTGAGATCCCCTGGAGTGATTCTGAGGAGCAGGCAAGGCTGAGGAATGTGCAGGAGGTGCCTTGCAAGCCGCACACCCTGGGCACATGGGCGGGGTCACTGCTGAGGTGACTTCTACAGCAGATGTGTTGTACAGTGCCAGGGTCACAGTTGCTCATCCCAGGCTCAGGAAAAGGAATCCTAACATTTGCTCACCTCCTTCCTGGATCCAGTCTCCTGCCTCTCCACAAGCTGCCAAGTCACAGAAGCAGGAAAATTATCTTCTGGTTCATTGGCTTCAACGGTGATCACCTGGTTGCCTGGAGGGATCATTTCAGAATTCTTTGCCACAGTAATAGCTGTTTGAAGATTGTCACCTTCAAAGAAACCGCTTGTTTTAAATGCAAATCTCTTAAGAGCCAACCAGAACTGAGCTTCCTTGTCCACTCTTTCTTGGTGCTCTCTGGATGTGTCCATGGGCTCCTACTTTATTTTCTAAATGCTTATCCTTCGTCCTTGCCCTCCCCAGACTGTCTGCAGCTAGCGAGAAAACACTGTGTTCACAGCTCTTTTCGGTGATGGTCAGCATCAGGCCCCATCTGTCGTATATTCTCAAAGTAAGCACAAATGAATGAAGAAATGTCCAAGCAGTTTATGAGTGACTAACCCTGAGCCACAGTTTATGTGGTGAGCACAGTGTAATAGCAGGAATCCATTCTCGGGATCTGGATTCCAGATAATCACAGAAAAGAGCACTTAGGGTAAGGCCAGGCCATGCTTGGATCTACCATCCCTGTCCCTTGTGCTCTGAAAGCTCACAGGCTTTACCCAGAGATTTTCCAAGGATTCTTTAAGATAGCACTTCTGTTCTCACTGTTCTACTCTCCCTGTGCATATCATGGGTAGGAGGTCAGGCATCAGACGGAGGAGGTGTAGTCCCTACCTGCACAGCTTCTGGACCTACTGTGAGACCTACACAGGTAACGGGACCACAAGGTGACAAACTCAACAGAAGACCATTATCTTTCCTCCTTGGTCACCAGAGCTCACCCAGATCATACATCCTGGTGTGTGGGCTTTGTTTCTATGGAGATTTTTCTGGCTAAAATACAATGAATCCCTCCAAACTCAAGAAAAAAAACACCTGTAATCATGACAGTCCTGATGCGGGCCTCGCTGAGTTCCTTCAAGACTGGCTTGGTTTCCTTTTTCAAGCGATTCTCCATTATGAGAAGTCCCAGAAATGTTAAGTCTGACTCTGCGTCCTCCCTTTGGATTCAGGAGAAAATCAATATGAACAACCGTACACTTTTGACAGTTACCTTTACTTCCTGCTCAAATTTCTCTCTACATTTTATTAATGTGGTCCAGTACTTGCACATGTTAAATGAAAGAGAACCCCATTGCTTATAAGGAAAGCCAATAGTCTGTCTCCACCAGATTCCTGGGAAAACAGATGCTATTGTTGCTGAGAAGACAGCAGCCTTTTCTTGTTTAAGCATTAACTTGGGCTTGTGCTTTTTGAAACATGATTTAATATGTTAAAATTGTTTCCACAGCCTTGCTCCAGGAAGTGTAACAAGTACCAAGCAGTATTTTACTTTTGTTGTTAGGATCACATACATAATATCACTAGTACTAGAAAAATAAATCTTGCTTATTTACTCAGTTTCTCAATGGACAGAGATACAATAAGCTATTTAAGTCAGTTTCAAAGAAACGTTTGGTCCTGTGTCTAGTAGGCTTTCATAAGAATGAACTTCCCTGAGAAAAACACCCCTCTTCACAAACACAGATGATTCATACCATTAGTTTGCAGTGTAGAAGTTTGTGAAGAACTGGTTTCAAAAACAGAGCCCACAAAGAATAAGAGTAGATCAAAACTTTTTAAGAACACTTTGAGAATTAAACAAGAGCTTCCATCAAAGCAGATATAACCACTGGTGTCACAAAACACAGTCTAACAATTGTGTATATGTTGTTGCTTTTCTGTAGCAGTGAAAATATTTTTAAAAGGAAGCTTGTTATTTATATACATTAACTATTATATATATATATATATATATATATCAGGCAAATAAATATTGGACAACCATGTATTAGACATTATACAATATATGACTGAAAATATGAACATTTAAATAATTTTATTAAAATTTATTATAATAAAAGACTCATTGCCATTAATCCCATCATTCTTCCTGCTTTCTGAAGCATCTGGAAGTCTTCTGCAGGAATGTCTTTAGCTGCACTTTGGTGGCTGGCTTGATGGCCTGAATCGATTCAAAATGTTTATTTTCATGGTCATTTTGACTTGCAGAAAAAGTTAGAAATCACATAGTGCCAGATCCAGTGAATAAGATCTGGACCAAGCATAATGGTTTTTGCCTGCTTTTACACTGAGTGGCCCTTGGGAAAAGCATTCAGTGTTCTTTGTTGACATCTCACAAAGACACTCACCAAAAAGGACTTCCAGAACTGTGGCAAGAAAGTGGCAAGAATAATAAAGTAAGTGTTCTCAGAAGGGGGAGGAGTATTTAGAGGGCAATCAATAGCAATTTGTCTTATTTAGATAAACCTTTTAATTTTAACATTGACTGTATATTTTAATTACACCTTATATTAAACACTTTTTTGTTGTACTTTAGGGAAGGGTCTACAAGGTATTCAGGGTCTCACTACTAGATCAGACTTTTAGTGATCTGCCTGTTTACAGCCTCCCGAGAGCTGGGATTACAAGCCCACGCTACCGTGCCCAGTCTCACTTGCCATCTCAGCATGCCCTGGGGGCAGGGGCAATGAAGCAGAAACACTTTGGTGAGTGTTCAAATAATTAAAAGTCAATCCTGTCTTAGTGACATAGAGACTGCTATAAAAGAAAACCCACTGTAACTTGGAGTTTTTAAAAGACTCTTCCCACACTTAACTTTATTTTCTGTTATAAGTTGAACAACTGCTAACTAGAACCAAAATAAAAACCAAAAACCTTCTCTTCCCTGGCTCACTATGTATTTTGGTTAGATTCACATAACCTTTATGTGTTTTAACAGCATGTTGATGTGTTGCTGGTGTGCAAGCACTGTGCACACTGAATGCAGATGCTTTGACACACTTGAAACACACACACACACACACACACACACACACACCTGGGCAACTATCATATCATCAAAATGATAAGTGTACCTGTCACCCCCATTCCCACCATGACTTCCTGCTCTAACTTTACATTGCGCTTTTGTTTGCTCTGTGCCCAGAACCTGTGAGATCCACTCCCTTAACACAATTTTAAGTGTGTGATACAATATCATTATCTATTAGCACTATGTTGTACAAACCCCTAGAATCTACTCAACTTACATAAATAAAACTTCATGCCCATGAAAGGACTTCCCACTTCTCCCTCCCCCTTACCCTGGGTCATCACACTTATTTCTAAGTGTGTGGCTATTTCAGGAGCTTCACATGGGGAGGTCATGCAGTATTTGTCTTTCTGTGACTGCTGTGTTTCACTTAGGGTGATGCCCACCATGTTCATCCATGTTGTCTAGTGTGGCAGGGTTTCGTTTACTAAGCCTGAGGAACATTCCATTGCATGTATACATTATGTTCTTACAAGGTATTCATCCACATAAAGACAGTCTATTTGTATTCTGGCTATTGTAAATAATGCTGTAAAGAGTGGGGGAGTACAGATAACCACTCTTCAAACAGCTGGTAGATATTTGTATGTTTTATTTGATGAAATGTGCCTTCAGAAGGCACAAAAAATGCCTCCTTGGTCCATTTTTATCTCTTTTTTTTATTGAGTTGTGTTTATTATACATTTTGGAAGTTAAAAGATAGTTTGCAAATATTTTCTCCCATCCCATGGATTTCTGTTCAACATGGATAGTTTCCTTGGCTTTGAAGAGAATTTTAGATAATATCCTCAAACAGAAAATAAAAAGAGACCTTCATCTCACACTGCACATGAAAACTAACTGGAATTGGATTCAGGACTTAAGCATAGGCCTCAAAACCATGAAGTTCCTAGAAGAAACCAGAGGGGAAAGTTTTCTTGACCTTGTCCTTCAGGACAATTTACAATGATTTCTTAGCTATGACACTATAAGCACAGGCAGCAAAAGCAAAAAGTGAAAAGTGTTGCTGTTGCTCCTTCACAGCCCTCCCATCATGCACCGCTCTGGGCGCTCTGGCTTCTTGCTTCGCTACTGCACCCTCAGTAAGGTGGTGTTGAAGGCTCTGTACCCACTACCCCCATGGCCCACAGTGCCCTTCCTATGGGCCTGCATGGTGTCCAGAGCTCTGTACCCAGCACCCCCGTGCCCCACAGTGTCCTTCCTATGGGCCTGCATGGTGTCCAGAGCTCTGTACCCAGCACCCCCACGCCCGGCAGTTCCCTTCCTATGGGCCTGCATGGTGTCCAGAGCTCTGTACCCAGCACCCCCATGTTCTGCAGTGTCCTTCCTATGGGCCTGCATGGTGTCCAGAGCTCTGTACCCAGCACCCCCGTGCCCCGCAGTGTCCTTCCTATGGGCCTGCATGGTGTCCAGAGCTCTGTACCCAGCACCCCCACGCCCGGCAGTTCCCTTCCTATGGCCTGCATGGTGTCCAGAGCTCTGTACCCAGCACCCCCGTGCCCCGCAGTGTCCTTCCTATGGGCCTGCATGGTGTCCAGAGCTCTGTACCCAGCACCCCCATGCCCGGCAGTTCCCTTCCTATGGCCTGCATGGTGTCCAGAGCTCTGTAACAGTGCTCCTGTGCCCTGCAGTGCCCTTCCTAGGGGTCTGGATGCCTCACCCTTATCTACTAGATATCTGTCCAGAGTCACTCCCCAGAGGACTTCCTTTGTCAGCCCATTGCAAATGGCACTTTCTGATTTTGTAAAAACTCTCTCAACCTGTTGGATTTCCCTCTGCAGGTTGAGAACAAGCAATGGCATGAAATTTCATAGATTTATTTTATTTTCTATTTTCCCCAAGTAGGATAGAAAATTCTTTTTTTTTTTTTATTTGTATTTTAGGGAAGGGTCTACAGGGTGTTCAGGGTCTCATTACTAGATTGGACTCTGTGTGATCCACCTGTTTACAGCCACCCAAGAGCTGGGATTACAGATGAGCACAACCATGCCCAGCCTCAATTGCTGTCTCAGGGGGGCCAGCACCGTAGGCTGGGAGATCAACCCCTGGCTCTTGGGCCTGCTTGCAGGAGCTTTAATTCTCTGAGCTTTTTGGCTGGCCCTAGAATAGAAAATTCTTGAAATGAAGGTTTTCATCTGATCATCTAATTCATCTAAAATTTTGTGAAAATTTGCTAAACCAAGGAAAGGGAGAATCCTGATGAACTATTTCCTCTGTCATTTAGTTTTAGATGATATTGGCTTCCAAATTATCTCAAGGAAATGCTTCTATTTCCCTTTTCTTTGCTTTAACTTTTTAGTTTTGATTTTTTTAAATTTATTTCTTTGGTACCGGGTTTCTACGAAGCTTGACCTCATAGTAATCCTCCTGTCACAGCCTCCCCAGCACTGGAGTTACAGGCATGTGCCATCATGCCTGGTTCCTGGGCCAGCACAGCATGCCCAGAGTTCTGGGCCAGAATGGCATGTCATACCAAGGATCAAGCTCAGGGCCTTGTACTTGCCAAGCAGGTGCTTTGGCTGTTGAGCTATCTCACCAACCTTGATTTTCTTTAATTGGAAATCCCTCCTAAATATAATTTGATTCCTATGCAAATCAAAACCCTACCTTTTTAACCTATTTGAAAATATTCACTAAATGGTAAGACATTCCTGATAGCCCTTGGGTATACCCCATGATGATTGGAACCCATTTTATTATTTTGTTACATTTATAATAACGTCTATTTTACTAGTGGCTCTTAAATTAGAATCCAGCTGTGTTTGCATACAGCAGCTGGATGATGGCTACACTCCATCACTAGCTACATAAATCTTCTCTTCACACACAACCTTAACATTTGTTATTCAAATTTCTGTTTGAAAAATTGAAAAATCCTACACAGTATAGAGCTTTATGTTTGCTCAAGAACAACTAACACCTGGGATGCTAAATCTGAGGATATCATTCACATATTACAAAACAAGCTTTGAGATGTATTTCAAATATTAAAATGTCATGGCTGAAGTTACCTGAGAGATCATCCAGCTTAACATTTTGTAGATGGGGAAATAGACACACAGTAAGGGAGGGGCAAAGTTTATTGTTCTTTTAGGGAGACTTGGAGTGCAGGTCATAATTTCAAAGCAAGGATATCAGTGTATCCCATGAAGGTGCCAATTACATATGAATGAGAATCTATCAAGAACATAAGTCAAATACTCAAACATGAGTAATACCCAGATTATCAGCTATTCAATTTCCCGCAGTATTTCTCTACTCCTTTGTCATAGTTCATTCGAAAAATAACTTTTCAAAACATTAGAACATTGGTAGACAAGAATGGTGCATAGATTATTTTATGAGGACTGTTTGTCCACTTAGTGCGGTTTAAGAGTATTAAATTTTATTTCTTATAAAGAATCAATTTGTATTTATTACCTCTGCAGTCCTTAGGGAGATATACTATTGAGTCCCTCCCCCCCCCAAAAAAATTGGCTGTTTCTGGCAGGATGAGAGCAGAGAATAAGGTGCGCATGACATGGTGTGGAGCAGAGATAGAACACCCATATCTGTGTACCTGACATCCCAACTGCCATCTTTGCACCCTATCAGCATTGAGGCGAGCAACTGTGCCTCAGTCTCCCCTACAATTGCCCATCTCTGTATCAGAGTATTGGCCGAAGCATGTTCCCCATCTCCCACGCCCCCTGGTTATATGAGCGTTCTATCTCTGGGGTTCATTCTCTTGGCATCCACAGAAGCAACCCTGTTGCCGATTTCTGACTTCTTACCTTACTAAACGCTCCAATTCTGAAAGTTTGTTCATCCTCAGGACTTTCTGGGCAAGGGCAATAACGCGGAATCCTTGTATTGTGTAATTCTTTAGCACCTCTGGGAAATTCTTGGGCACTACCAAGGGAGATAGAAGAAGTAAGTGTAAGTTCATGTTGAAGGATGTGTAACTCCTAAGACTCCAGGGTGCTGCCTCTGGGCTTTGTTCTGACTTGCACTACAGAAAACTGCTCTAATAGAAAATGTACAGACCAAGACCACAGACAGCTCCATCAGTGTGTTCTGATAATTCCCTAGTAAACGGGATCGTGACATGAACACATACACAAGAGGTTATCTCTCTTTCCACTACGTGAGGTTATAGGAAGAGGGCTTCTATCTGCAAGCCAAACAGACCACTCTCTCCAGGAACCACCCTAACCAGCACTTTGCTCTGGGACATCGCAGATTCCAGAACTACATGTGGTAAAGGTGTTTGAGCTACACACCCTGTGGTATTTTGTCATGGCGGACCCAGATGACCCAGATAGTGTGAATGTGAGGCACACTTTGTTCAGTAAGTTGAAAGCACAGTCTTATGACTCTATACAAATTAAGAGAAAGAGTCTGGCTTCTAAATCAGGAGTTGACAAACAGTGAAGCACAGCCAAACCTGCCTCACTGCTTGATATTGTAAAGAAAATTGCATTAAAATACCCACTTGCTTGTTCATTGTCTACAGCTGCTGCATTGCTACAGTGTTAGGGCTGAGTAGTTGACATAGGCCCCATATGACCAGCAAGGCCTAGAGTATGGGCAACCTCGCTCTACACACAAAAGTTTGCCATCTCCAGCTTTAGGAAAAAGAGGTGTGTTCTGTATATACGTACATGCAACACGGCGGGAGGTATAGTGGTCTAAATGACAAATAATCTGGCTTTGCTCCCCCATAGATTTCTGGCCTTAGCCAAGGGAAGTCCCTCTTCTGTACCTGTTTCTCAGCCATCAGATGGGAGCACTTTGGATCCCTGTGTCTCCATTTATCTCGAGCTTTCTATAATGCTAAAGTGTTCCTGAGGTAAAGCTGTAATTTCAAAGGAACCCTTAGGGTATCATCGCAGATGGCATTTGCAGGTGTGAAATCAGGGGTTAAAGCAGCAGGAAGAATTGGAAGGGCCATGATAAGGCTAAAAAGCGACAGGTGACAGACTCACCCCTTGCTGATAGAACAGAGGCAGAAGATGTTCGCTGTATCATTGAAAACGGAACAAAACAAAGCTGAGTATGGGCTGTAATCTGTGGAGGCCAAAGTTGGTGGGGACTTTGTGAAAGTCCGTACAAGGCCAAATTCAGAAAAAAGCAGGGCACTTCTAAAGTTAAAAGAAAAACAGAAGAGTCCAGACAGCCAATTGAGACCAATCATTTGGAAAACCTAGAACTCTACATATTCAATGATGGCGATCAGCAATCATAGGAGAACATAGATGAAAAGCAGGAGAGAAAAAGAATGCCAAAGTTATCCAACTGAACTCATTTGATCCAGTACTATTCTTATTAATCTGGCTGCTGCTTACAAAATGCATATATTTATAAGACTGAGAAATAATACAAATCATCTCCAAGTCTGGTCCAGAAGGTTTCTGTGACAATGATTGATTACCTTGCTCTAATTTGATCTAATGTACTCTAATCACCATTTTCCCTTAGAACTCCCCTCACTGGTCTGTATGAGTCCCAGAAAGCAGAGTCAGTGCTGTCTCGCTGCTCTGCTGGAGGTGACAGAGCACCCCAGGTGACAGTAGCGCTCCAGACCTCACCCATGGGTCCACCATCTCTGAAGGCTCCCGGTTCTCCTCTCCCTGGTCCTCTGACCTTGAGTTGCCCCCTAACCTTGATCCGCATGTTTCACTCCCATCTCCCTCCCTGCCGCCCTGTTGTGCTGTGTTCTCAGCTGGACAATGGCCTGGCGTTTACTCTCTGCCCCTGAGCACCAATACCATCCTCTTACATCACAAGATCTCCTAGGCCTGCTCTCCCCTTACTGCAGAGCTTTTTGTAGTCTTTTGTCTTTTTTTTTTTTTCCTCCTCCCTTTTTCCTATGGTGCTACTGTTTGTTTTTCATGTTTGGCCATTGAAAAGATCCAGCTTCTTGAAAGAGAAAAGAGTTGATACCTGTTTCGGACCTGCAGAACCTGGCCACCATCTCAGGGGCACCCTTCATGTAGACATGCGCATGGCCCTGCCCAGCCAGCTGTGCGATCACAGACATCCTCTGCAGACCTGAGGAAAATGGAAACTGGCGCAGGACGACGATGGCTGCCACGGGACTCTGCAAGGGCACCAACAGAGGGGAGCTAGAAAGCGTCCAAGTGCCACTTGGCAGGCACTCAACAATGGGGTCACACTGCAGTGAGTCCACAATATCAGTCAGCAGCATACTTGCCATCATGCTGATGGCATGATGGTACTTGTGGTTGCATCTAAGGAGACATCTGGTGTGCAAGTCCCCTCTCTTTCCTGGAGAAATCCTGATGCCTGCCAAGCCAAGCTTTCTACCTCTGTAACGCTTCTCTCTCCCACCTTGCACTTATTGGCACTTATCTGCACCTGTATTGATTTTTCTACCAGGATAAGTGCTCCTCTACCATAAGCCCAACAGCATGTCTTGCATTGAAAACTAGCACAGCGTTCTAGCATCTATAAGTACTCCGTGAACACTTAGGAAATAAACTAATGGATGGATTCGGGGCTGAAAGAACCACCAAACCCATGACAGGGTGTGTTAGGGTAAAGCTAGATAATAGGAATTTGAAAATGTGTGAAGGACAAGTTTCACCAGTTTTAAGGAAGAAGAAATACATGATTGCACAAAGCAAATCATACCTGACTGGCATTAGGTCCTGGTTTTATGACTGCGCTTGAGCCAGACATGCCAAACTTGCAGGAGTCCACATTATGATCTACCATTTTCTGTTATAAAATGAAAACATTTAGAATATTTATTGGGAAAAAAGAGTAAGGAGGAAATCTTTGAGCCCTGTTTGTATATTTATCTTCCAAGGTAATTTTCTTTAAATATAGTAACTCTCAAATTTCTGTTGTATTGATTTATAGAAAGGACCTTATTGTAGAAGGGCCAAAACCCCAGAACTGCTGCAAATCTATTTTAAGTAATAACTGATGAGAATAGCATTAGCTCCAGGTCCACTGCTCTTGTTAAATGGCTATGTCTAATGATTGCAGGAAGGATTATGTGGAAACTCTTTTCCAATGTTGTGGAGGGCAGTAGCTCTTAGATGAGTTAGAACTGTGACGGAAGATAAACACGAAACTATTTCCTTAAGCCATATCCATGCTCCTGGCCTAATTTTGTTAGCTAGAGAGTTAGCAATTTTGCTGCTAGAAAATTAGAAAGCACATTTGAAAAAGGTCTGTATCGTTCGCGTGTTTCAAGAGCAGAAGCCAATACTGTTGAGAAACTACTATTAATCAATATTAAACTCTCGAAAGGCAATCCAATATAAATTGGAGAACCATAAAACAGGAGAGTATTGAGCCATTCCCTATCACACATATAACCTCGGAGACTTCCATTCATTCCTGAGATCTCTATTTTTTTTCTTTAAAAAATATTCTTACAGCCTTCTAGAGCTAAAACTCTTGAGTCTATAATGAAACTGACCCTCCCACATACGGTTAGTGGAAGGTTCCTAACTAAATAAAATATACTTAACTCGAGACTGACTCAGCTTCATACTGAGTAATCTTGCACTGCTATGCTTTGTTTGAGAGGCAGGTACAACTGCTCTGGCAGCCCTTACAGAGCTAATATTTACGTTTCCAACAAGACCCTAACTTGAATTTAAATATTCCACGTCCCTAAAATGATTTGTTTCCATCTTATACAACCAAGTCTAAATGTTAGCTTGTATTCTACATATTAATGAGAGTGACTTTAGAATTTAGGCAGGAGAATGGGGGGCATGGAATATAATCTGTTAACCAATTAGTAAATCCTTGCTACTTGTTCCAAACTTCATAACCCCTTCAGGCTCATTGTCATGGTGTTCACCTGAATCCATAAACAAAGTATTATTATCCCAAATGTGCAGAAGAGGTGACAGTCACTCGGCCACAAATGGGTACAGGGCAAAGAGCCGACCCATTTGTCACAGGAGCTGGAACCTGCAGGGCCAGTTTATACTATTCAACTGTCACTCATGCTCAGAAAATGGTACAAGGTGAAATGAGATCCTTCAGTTACCCTATGTTGTCAAATAAAATGACTACCAGTTGCTGTGACTGTCCAAATTTATATTTACCAACATTAACTAAAATTAACAATGCAGTTCTCTAGTTGCATTACTGCATTTCAAGTACTGGATTGCCACAGATGGCGCTGCTTTAGATTATCATTTCTCCAAGAGCACTTGCAGAAACTGTGAATAAAGTTGTGGCATGTCACCAAGATTTAGGAGGTCAGGAGGCCAGTGAGATAGCTCAGCAGATTAAGCACCTACTTTGGCAAATGCAAGGACCATGGTTTGATCCCTGGTCCAGCATGCTGCTCTGGCCCCATCCCCAGAGTGCACTAAACCTGCGAGAGTCCCAGCCTGGTAGCACATGCCTGTAATCCCAGCACTGGGGAGGCTGAAAACAGAAGGATCAGTACAAGTCCGAGCTGCATAGTGAGACCTTGTACCAAATACATACGTTAAAAAAAAAAAAAAAAAAGATTTTGGAGGTCAAATAGATCTAGTAAATGTTGCATCTTATATTCTATCTTGAATAATCATAGAATAGTAAAGAAATTCTACAGCCAAAATAACCAAATTCGCTTTTCTTAAATAGATTCCAATTTTAGTTTATTGTCAAGCCCTATTTGACACTGAGTTGTTTGGAGCAGAGGTTGGAATATTCTGGTGTGATCAAGCTAAAGAATTCATGTGGAAAAGATTTCTACTTTTATAATGAATGCTTTCTGGATTTTAACTGAAGTTGGAAAGGTTTCAGGAATCCCTGTCAGGATTCTTGATTTTTTTTGTTCAACTGAGCAAGCTATGACCTTACCCAGGCAGTGCCTTCAAACATCTTGAGGTCCAGAGGGTCCCCCTGGATGGTCCCGTCAAGAAAGATCAGAGAGTGGCAGCTGGCCATGGCTGCACACAGAGGGCTCCATGGCAGAGCCCTGTCCAAACCAAAGCAGTGGCCTTCCTGGAAACTGGTAGAGAAGATAGTTAAGAAGCTAATGTCTGCCACAAAATCACTTGCACACTCCACCCCTCCAGTCTTACTAACATAGCGCCCCAGCCTCCTAACTCTTCCATTCAAGCCCTTCAGTGCCTCCCCGTGCTCTGCACTATGACATCCAGCCTTGAGCCTGGTAATCGGGTTCCATCTGTTCTAGTTTGGTGTCCTTTTCACCCTGGATTCTAAAGCCAGATTAAATTTATTGCTGTTTCTGTTCTTGTTCCTTCCTGTTACCTCAGTTTCCTTGTTCTTTTGCCTGTGGAATCATCTTTAGACCCCCTTCCCTTGAGCCGCGTATGCATTTCCTTCTTGGCAGGAGTTGCCATTGGTCAAATATATAACTTTGGAAGGTTTGCATATGATCTCAAGGGCTTCTTCTCAGTGATACTCGCAAACTCTGTAGTCCTGGCTCTAAAACCATATCCCCTAAGTGAGCAGTGCCAAGGTGTGGCAATAATATGAGCAGTGGAAGAAAGCCTACCTGGTGGCTCCAGGCAAGCACACCCATGCCCAGTTCTCAGTGTTTCTCACTATTCAACCTCTTGGGGTTTGCTTCCATTTCTGGAAGCTGCCAACCAGACATACTGCCTACACAGCCTGCCTTCCTCTTCGCCAGTACAGAATGGTATGGCTTGCCTCCCTCTTCTTCTTCCCTACAGCCAAATAGTGACTATATTTAGTTCTTTCTACACCCCCAAAAGTTTCAGAGTACTAGGGGTATGGGAGAAAGACATAGAAACTGCAAACTTCTTGTCCCCTTCCACTGCTCTGGCCCATACAGGCCCTGTCTATTTGCATAAGTGCCTGATCAAGTCATCAGAACCACCGAGTGCAGGATGAATGAGCAGAGTTCCTTGACTCCAGCCTACCACAGTGCTTACGCCCGCCCTGCCTCTGGCCTGTCCCCATCTCTATGACTCCTTCCCTGATTGACAGCTGTCTCTGCCACTGTTGGAAACAGAACTCAGCAGAAGCTCTCACCACGCAGAGGGGAGGGGCGAGGCTTAGGCTGAGCTCAGGGCTCTCTCAGGGATGGGTCTTCCCCTCCCTGACTCCGGGTCAGCTCCACGGTCCTGTCTAGGGTTATCTTCTCCTGTCTCTAGCCCCAGCCTGCAGACCACATCTCTAAAATTTCTACCTACACCTCCTTCAAAACCTGTCTCAAGTATCATCTTTTTTTTAGGTAGCTTTTTATTGATTCACTAACTTTCTTTATTGTTATTTTTTAAAGAATACAAAATAGTAAAAAAAAAAAATTAGAAATCATACATACAAAATTTTATTAAATAAAGTAATGGGAATTCAACAATGGTTCTATGCTTCAAATTAGTTGTTTAGGCTACTGGATATAAATGTGCAAAAGTGGTTGAAATTTTTTTTTAAGTTATAAGAAATTAAAAGGGGAAAAAATTAAATATTAACTGCACCTTTCAAAAGACCAGCAGAGAGCGGTAGCACCGTTATCTAAATTATACTGCATATTTATGTATGCATAAATATATCTTTCCCCCTTCTTTCTTTTGTCCTTTTCTCATCCCAGATTTTCCTGCCCATTGAACAAATTCTTTTCCTTTCACAGTATCTATTGTACCTTTCATACTTTATTTACTCTTTCGGGTTCTCCACATTAACGAGACAATACAATGTTTTCACAGTTAAATCTGATTTATTTCATTTACCGGTATAGTCTCTAGTTGCATCCATTAAATTTCAAAATGAATTTTTGCTTTTCTCACCTTGTTATTACAAAAATCAAGGCTGTGTTTTATAACAACCAATATTTTTTGCTTCTCCATTCCAACGTTTGTGTCTTAGCAGTAATTCTTCAGCCTACTCTGCATTGAAGGTGAATCTGTTGGTTCATTTTTATCCTTAGATCAAGCCCCATGGAGGACAGGACGGGCTCATCTCTCCTGGGTGCGCCCTACCCAGCTGCCGGCACAAGCCATCCAAGAAGCCTTGGCAGTCTTTTTTTTTTTTTTTTTTTTTTTTTAGGGAAGGGTCCACAGGGTATTCAGGGTCTCACTAGTAGATCGGACTCATAGTGATCCCCCTGTTCACAGTCTCCCAAGAGCTAGGATTACAGGTGTGCGCCACCATGCCCAGTCTCAATTGCATCTCAGCGCACCAGGGGGCGGGGCCAGCAGGAAGTCTTTAATTAAGCACGGTCTGTATCTCACTCTTTGCTCCTCTGTTTTACTCACTTGCCTCCTTAATTATCCATCCCATTTGATTCCTTTTTTCCTGTGGAGCCCGAGTACCTGCTTTTCCTACCTGATTCTGAATGCAAGACACATTTCATCAAGCAAGTTAGGATAATCGGAAACTGAGTCTAGTCATATACATACATACATACATACATACATACATACATACATACATACTTTTTTTTTTTTCTGATGTGACCCACATCCTTCAGCTCTGGAAGAAAAGCTTTGAGTATTGCTAAGTCAACCAGGTTGTACACATTCCGTCCTCCCTCATAGGACTCACCAGTTGTCAGCAACAGGGACTGTCCCCCAGAGGTCAAGCCCATCTTCTGTTAAAGTGCCTGTCTGGATAAAAGAAATGCCATCAACATAAGATTTAAGGCTGCTAATAATGTTGCTATTGAGATAAAGTCTAAGCTTCTAAGAAATTTCTGTAGATCCAGCTGTCAAAATCTCTTTATTTCTAAGCATAGAGTTTTTTTTTTTTCATTGATGTATTTGGTACAGGTTCTCCCTATACAGCTCAGACTTGTAGTGATCCTTCTGTTTTCAGCTTCCCCAGTGCTGATTACAGGCATGTGCCCCCATGCCTGGACTTTGTTGCCAGCTCAGAGTGTCCTGGGGGAAGCACAGAATTTTATTTTATTATTTTATTTTATTTTATTTATTTGTTTTTATTTTTTGGAAGAACGGGATTGAACTCAGGCCCTTGAACTTGCCAGGGAAGTGCTTATTCCACTGAGCCACCATCCTTGCCAAGCACAGAATTTTAAATCTGGTTGAAGGTCATTCTCTAAAGACTGTGTTGAACATCACAGGACTCTTGTTACTAAGTAGCAGCAAAATGCAAGCGCCTTGTGTTGATTCTGTGTACTGTTGTCTATTGCTGCTGTTAGAGACAAAGCTAAGTGGAAATTCAACAAGGACCAGCTCAAGTGTGACTCTTCAGTGGGCACCTGCTGTCTGTCCAAAGCAGAACTCAGCAATTATTTTTCTTTTCAAGATTGTTTAGTTCACAGTTTGCCATCTGGTTTATCACAGTTTTCTAAAAATATGAGTGATGTGGTGATGCACCAGATTGATAATGAAATGTTAATAAAGGGCTTTCAGGTTATACAGAAAACTGAGTGCTACTAACAAATATTAATTAAAACCTATGAATGGTTTTTATTGTCAGATCCAGAGGAAAGTGGTCAGGAGATCTGATATGCTGTATTATGGAGAAGCACGTGTCAGACAATGTAACTGAGAACAAGAAATAAAGCTGACTATTACAGGAGCACTTTTAATTTCCTCACTGCTTCTGAATCATTCATTACTCCTGAGTGAGGTGTCCACTGTAGTAGGCAAACAGCGTGAGGCCTGCTCCCCACCCAGAGCAGGCTAAGTTGCTGGTGCAGAACTCTCCCGAGCACCTCAGAGACTCTGACAGAAGCGTGTAAGCCATCTCTGTCTAAGATGCTGAATTTTCTAGCTTCCTGCAAAATGGCGTCTACTGGTACAGCACAGCGCACCTGTGCAGTGGCTCTCAGTGCGATGCCTGCAGCGCCTTTCCTTCTTACGCTTGAGCAGAGACAGGCTGGGGGGTGGGGACAGCAGACCTCGGGGCAGGGCCAGCGTCCAGCCTGTCTGTGGTCTCCCTCTGTAAGCCGCAGCACCTGAATTCTGTGTTACACAGAAAGACATTGCCCACTCTGGGCTTCCACATTCAGCAATTAAGGAACCTTTGTGTCACAACTTCATTTGGACTTCATAAAGAGAAGAGCTACCATGCTTCTATGACTTATCCCTTGAACAATAATAATTTCTTTTAAGTTGCCTCCTTCCTTTTCCTCCAGCACTGTTTAAGGACCCCAAACTGTGCCTTCACTTAGCAAATAGCTTTGGGTTTCTCCCCTTCGTGAAGAGATGGCAGCTTCAACCAACCCTAAATGTTTTCCTGTTGACTAGATTCTGTTTCTAAACATCAGTATTTTGAACAGGAAACAGATGATGTGCAGCAAAACAGAACTGAGAACATGTTATTTCTCTAGGTGAAAATGACCCTTCGATGAGGAAATTAACGATAAATGAAAAGCAAAGCAAATCATCCTCACAGCTGCTGTTCTAAAGGGAATCAGATAGAGAAAGCAAACCTCTTAGCATACATACAGGCCCAGGCTTGGGCCAGCTTCAATAAAAAGAAAGAGAAATTTTAACTTAGAGAACTTCTAAGATACATTCAGAGAGCGTCTAAATATAAACTAGAAACATATATGGAACAAGCAGACCCAGGAGCCCAGTGACACACATCTTCTAAATTGAAATACTCTGAATGGAAATTCAATTAATAATGGACTTTTTATTGCAACATTATGCCAATGGAGTTTTATAATGGAAAATAAACTGTTGGAGATAATTATAGCTCAACTGTTTTAACTCAAAAATATCTCACAGAAACTCGGTGTCTAACTCAGGATTTGACTTCTCATTTTGCCATTTCCAAATCAAGAGTCCTTCACGGTCCACCCCGCTACCTTTCCACAAGCCGTCTGGCCACCAAGCCTCAGATGGGCCCCCCACAGCAGGGCCCAGAGGCAAAAAATGTTCTATATGGGAGGTAAAATGCCTCTGGGAAAAATAAGTGCTTGTGGCAGATAAATAGGTAACGAACGTGTTTTTTACATAGCCCTCATTACATAAGTAGAGCTGGTACATAAGTAACAGGAGTCCCTATCATAAAGTTTGCAAGGAGTTGCTGTCTGCCCCGAGCCTAAAATGAAACTGTTGCTAAATTAACCACACCAGCTCCTTAGTGGTGGCAGTTCAGGATCTTCTTTGCCCACATGACATGAAAACAAGGAGACCTAAAAGAATCTAAGAGATGTGCCAGGCCTGGCTGAGGAGCAATGGAGCCAGCTCCTCGTGCAGCTTCTCTGGTCTCTGTGCTGACTTTCCTGTCCTTGTCCCTTCACCTAAGAGCATGAATAATCTCTTCGGCTATCCCCAGGTGTCCGTCCGTGCTCTGTCTCTATTGCAGAGACAGAATAAGTGGAATAAATAAAACATCTAAAATAATGTCACACATCTTCTTAAGAAATGCTGAGGGCCTGATTTCCTTCCAGCTGCCCCAGCCTCCTGCTGGTCCCTCTGACCACTCCCTGCTGCCCGCTGGCCACATGTGTGTTCCTCTCGCTACCTGAGCTCTGAATTGCTCACCTCGGAGTCTGCCCCATTCTGTCTGATGCAGGTACAGCTCAGAGGTGACCTCCCACCTACAGCAGGTAACCACACATGGCCCTGTGAAGCCTGCACCTCGTGGTATGATGGTTTTCCATAGTCTTGTTTTCCCTGCATCCTCAGCTGGACCCTGATCTGCTAAAAATCTTATCAACTGTGCCCAGTCTTGGGTCTTTGATGAACCGGGTTAACTACAAAATAACCAAAGCCTGGATCAATGATTCCAGTGAAGACAAACTGAAGACAGGGGCCCAACCCAAGTACAGTGCATTGCAACAGTTAAGCTGGCCTGTCCAGGCCAAGGGCAGGATCTGATGCTAGAGTTCCTCTGGGACCAGTGAGATGGTCTCAGGTCCTCCCAGGCTAGCACCTACATCGCCTCTGCCACCTTCCCAGGCATCTTAGACACAAACCACCTGCCCTATCCTGCAGTCCTAGGAGCAAGGGGGAAATAAGGACAGGAGAGTATAAGTAGCAAAGGTCATAGCCACTGTCCACTCCTTCCTTTCATTATTACAAAAAGCAGAGGGAGAGAAAGCTGTTCACCTCAGTGCTGCACAAGGCATTGTGTGACACAGAAATGTCCTCCTGTTTTTGGCAGACAAAGACACTCCATCCTAAAAGCTCTCAGTGTAAGAGAATATTTGCAAACATAAAGCAGGTACAAAAAGGACTAAAATTTCATAGGGAAAAAAATGTATTTCCTGATGTGATGGCTCAACTGCTACCGATGGAGTCAGCTTCCAGAATGGATCTCTCAGAGCTCACAGTGTGTCCTCTTCTGGCCTCAGTTTTCTCATCTATAAACTGGGCGTCCTAGACTAGCCACTCCCAGGGCCCTCCTGTCATGCTTACTGGTACCCGCCTTCAAGCTGGAAGGTCGGGAGCCTACCTTGTCAAAGCACACGAGGTTGATCTGCCCGCACATGTTGATTCTCTGGGGGGAGATACAGAAGATCTTCTTCTTTTTCAGCCTCTTCTGGGCGTAGACAATGCCAATGGTCAGGGCTGCTGGCAGCACTGGAGGGACAGTCACAGTGAGGAGGAGCAGGGCCATGGTCGTTGTATCTCTTGGAGAGACCTGGGAGAGGAAAGATGAGTGAGCACTTAGGCCCGCAGAGCAGGGCGCCCCTTCCTGCCACCTGGGTGGCCCTGTGATGACAAACAATTCATCCAGACGCTGGCTCAAGCTCCTGCTGGGCAGTCGGTGCCCCTGGCATGACTGCGGGCTTCGTGGCTGTCCCACGAACGAACGCCTGTCTCCCCATGGAGAACAAAGGAGACCTTCAATGCTTGCTGCCCCAGCCCTGTTCTGCCTCAGTTTCTCTCCAGTTAATGCTCCTCCCCTCAAGCACCGCCCCTTCTCTGTGCAGTGTGCTCCGCCCCCACCCCCGCCCACCCCCACCTTGGGACTGAGGCCAGGAATGCTCGGGTCCTACCACTTTCCTCTGTAGCACCAGAAAGGTCCTCAGAGGTCACCCATGACCGTGACCACTTCCTGACTATCATCCCTTGAAAAGAGGCATCTAAGCAAAACCAGACACTCTAAGCTGAAAGGTGTCTTAAACTACAGATTCCCTGGAGGGAATCGGTTCTGTGAAAGTGAATATTAAATTTCATTTCAGAACCCAAGCCAAAAACATGAGAAAGGGCCAGGGATTACCTGGGAGGCCTCAAGTCCATCAGGAAAGAGTTGGGATCACATGTGGCACTCGAGATCCCCGCAGTTTGATCTGCTCCAGCCTTGCAGGAGTTCTCTGTCTTTTTTTTTTTTTTTTTTTTTTTTTTGGTGGAACCAGGGATTGAACTCAGGTCCTCGCGCTTGCCAGGGTAGCGCTTATTCCACTGAGCCATCTCCCTGGCCCAGGAGTACTCTCTTAATTACCAGCTGGATTCAAAAGACCTTTCTTCCCTTTTTGTGTTTTGCTCACTTCACTTATGCCCTTCCCACCATACGACCTTTTTGCCTAAATCTCCCTCATCTTATCAGTCTGAGAAATACAAAATCATGGCAAAGCACCTGGGGTTGCACAGCGCATGTGCCTACCTTCATTCCGCAGCGACTTGTGGAAACTGTCGGGCAACTTTGCGACTTCTGACAGCTGCACTAGCCAACATGATTGGATTGCCACTAACCACATATGGCTATTCAACTTAAATTAATTAAAGTGAAACTAATGAAAATTTATTTCATCAGTCATATCAGTCATATTTTACGTGCTCAGTAATTTCACATGGCTCAGTGCTACCATACTGCAGATTATAGATAAAAAAAAAAATAGATCTACCATCTAAGAAAGTCCTTTGACAAACACTGATTCACAGAATGATAGGATCAGTAGGTAACCTTAACTAACTCTCCCTAGTTAAGTCTAGTGCTTGAGAAGCTGTACCCCAATACTTACTTCATGGTACATGTATATCCCTAGGGCATAGAAAAACCCCACAACACCAAGGAAGGCCAGGAACACCATGAACTTGAAGGCTTCGCTGTAGAGTTTGAAGTTCAGAGGCCGGGGGTAGAGGATGGATCTCACCAAGTCCCCTTTTGCTGTATTGTAACCTACATGAAAGTAAGCAGAGACCAAGTCAGGCCCACCAGCAGTTTCCTTCCAAATCAGAAGGACTGTAGTGGGCGTCTTTCGAACATGGAATAGAGATACACCAACCCAAAAGTGTGTTTGCCTTCCTTGTTATAAATTACGGGAGCAGGGTCAATGGCACTCAGCCCATTTGATTTCTCTTGCCTGGCACCCAGTGCCTCTCCATCTCCACATCTCCAGGTGCAGCTTCCCTTGCTGCCCATGGGCTGAGAAAGACTGGGCTAAGGAGTCGAGGAGAAGTGAACAGAGAAAATGAGGTGACAATGAAGACTTCAAAGCTGGTGTTAGAAACAGACATGTGTTAAAACATAATTGAAGAGCCAGAGAAATGGCTCAGTGGAGTAAGGGCTTCCTTGGCATATGCAAGGGCCTGAGTTCAATCCCAGGTTCTGCCAAAAAAAAAATTGAAAATTAAGGAAAAAGGAAGTAATTGTTAAAACTATATATATATATATATATATATATATATATATATATATCAGCCCATGACAATCATGTCATCTTGGTGCCCAGAGCTGACATTTTCTTAGGATAAAATTCAATTTTTGGGCATGGTATTCAAGGTCCTTTTCAATCTGATCTACTCCTGGCTTGTTGGACTGATCTGGTCATCATTCATTGGTCTCAGAAGACCTTGGAATTCCTTCTTTTGTGTTTTACAAATCCAAACTAGTTTATCTTCTAATTCTTGTATGATTGTTGAAACCCTCCCACAATGCTGTCAGCCTTGGCCCAATGCCACTTCATCAAATAAGGGTCTCCAGGATTCTCCTCTGGTACTTTCTACCAAAAATCGTTGGCCTTTGGATTCCCTGTAGTACTTGGTCACATGACATCTACCTCCACTCTATATTTTTGTTCGTGCTTACAGTGGGACAGGTGTTATAAGAGAGTATGAAGAGGTGAAAAATAGTCTGAACAGTTAGGAACCATTCAGTTAGAATGTAGCAATTTGGAGTAATAAAGGTGTGATTAGAGAAAGAATATGAATGTTAGTACTAGAAGGTGGAAAACTCCAAAATCTTTAAAAAAAAATCTTTCCCTAATCCAACTCTTCCCCTCACCTTCTAGCATAAACTAAATTTAATTTAGGTATAAAAACTAAGGTACACAAACAACTACACTCTCTTAATTTACTGTTAAGGGTCATCTGCTGTAATAATGTCTGTAAGTGTAACATCATGTATGCACCTTCAATGATACCAAAACATTATGAAAACAGTTTGCAATGTATTAATTTATCAAATCTATCTTGTCAAGGTATCTTAAAACTGTCTCATTGATATTTGCACTTCAATAAAATAAAAATTAAAAAAATATAAATTTACAACAGTGGAATCCATTACCTGTCTGTAAAACAACAGCTCTCACAGGCCCCTGCCCAGAGGGCTTGACCTGGATAACTTCTGTTCCGCAAAAAAGCACGTGTTTCCGATAATCCTCCAAGCTGTGGGTCTTCCAGGGCATGGTGCTGTCTGTGTGTGGCAATGGTGTCTTCGTGACAGGTATGCTTTCTCCTGAAGAACATTGAATTTTGTTGATTCTGTGTACACTCAGGTAGCCACTCCCAGTTGGTGCTTACCGGTTTTATGACAGCATATGATCACAGCTAATAGACTTTAATGCCCTCCCCTGAGTCAGATGACTGTGTTTAAGAATACCAGCAGTACCCACAATGGAAGACTTGATCCTATTTCAAATTTCATTTGAAGATCAGCTTCTCTTTCTTATACCTGACCTGCTTGGTTTGTTGCCATCATTTAGAAAGTAGCCAGTGCTGGCTGTCATTTAACCACTCTCCCAAGAGTTTCTCAGCCCCGCATTGTGGCAAGCAATGAAGGAACCCTATGGCACATAGGTGGTCATTGCTATTTGCCTTTCATTCTTTCATTTATCCAGTCATGTACCTTTTCATTAAATGAATATACTAAAATGATATAGGTTAACAACCTATATCAATGAGCTTTATCAAAGCCTGCTTTTATTATTTGATTCTTCTCAAAAACCCTTAGACATTCCCCCTACCTAAGAGGCAATATAGCCTAAGCTCTCCTAGTAGATTGTCTGAGCTCACCCAATTGCGATGTTGTGGCTGTAATTTCCCTGTGTAAGTACCAGCTAAACTAAGCCCTTTTACCTCCTTTCATTGACTTCCATTCTTTGCTGGTAACATTCCTTTTCCTTCTGCTAACTGTAGGACACAATAGTCAAGGAACAAATGAGTTTAGAGTGCAAAAGATAAATTTCAGAGACAAAATAGAAATGTTAACAATACTTACAGGCTCCCAGATTTAAAAAGCTGTAAAATTAATTTAAATTCCTTAGGTCTTTTGCTAATTGTCCAACTAGCACCATATGTAATCTTTCCAATTTGGAAATAGTATGATATTGGTTATAGTTATACAAATTTAGGTCTTACCTCCAGGTAACTGAGGACAGAGACTTTGACATACATATTTATACTATGCGTTTTCTCTAGTGGTATATAGTAGGTTCAAAATATACATCTTTGCTAAATGCATAGATGAATTAGATAAAAGCAATCATACAGGTTTTTCTATGCTGTTTTTTTTCAAAACTAGCTTCATGCTATGATACTGATTTTATACTATAGGACAGAAGAAGCTGTAAAACTTGTATTAGTGCTCTTTGAATGTTCTTTAGTAAATTCCTTTGTCCATGTGCCATTTTCTTTAAAATAATTCTGATATTCATCTGTTATGTGGATGGAGTAACCAATGACATTTTAAATCACTTTGTAAAAGGAATAGAACCTTTTGAAAAATCTCCAAGTCTTTGTACCACATTGTTTTTGAAATTATTCTTTGTAACAGGCAGATGCTTTTATATAACTGCAAGGGTTTTTCTACCTTCACCTTAAGAATTCTAACACTCAACCTTTTCTTTAGCTAATACAGTATTAGCAAAGTTTTATACACATGCACATACATACGTGCGTGCACACATACACACACACACATACACACACACACACAGTCAGTGGAATTGGAGACACATAGGTATTAAGCAATCCAAGATGACAGCCACTTAGGGATACTGTCCAGGGATGACATTCAAATCACCTGACTTCACCCAGAAATCATTTTCAAGTTTCTTCCACTATTCACATGGTGATAAGAAATCTCCTGATTGGCATGTGACTGGGAGCCCTAGATGGATTCGCCTACACACGGCTGGGTTCTAAATGGTCTGGGCTGGGCTTAGAAGGGACTGCAGTCAACTGGAGACTTGGCTTCTGGAACCAGCTGCTGTCAAGTAGAAATTCCTTCCGCTGCCCTGGGGAGCCAGCTTCCTCCGTGTGGTGACAGTGTTTGGAATGCCATGTGCTTGCTTATTTGTATTTCTGGGGCCTCACTGTAAAGAATTTATCTTTGTGTGGCTGCAACACACAGCACAGTGCCTGGCATAGAGTAAGCATTCCTGGGCTTTTATTAAACACATTGATGAATAAATGAAACAAAGGGAGTAGGATGAGAGAAAAGCTGGATGCAAAGAAAGCAAAAGGTCTGACTTACTGACTTATGCTGCTAGCTACTTTGGCAAGATGCCAGTGCAAAAGAACCATCGCAGGGGTTCCAATGTGTCCAGTTCAGGGCTCCACACACTCAGGCCAATCAGAGCTTTCATGGGTAGAGGGAGGGGAGGGAACTGTGAAGAGTGAATACCACCCTGTCCCTACCACCCTTTGGGCGAGAAGCATTAGCTCTGCAGACAAAATGCATTGGTCTCCATGATTTATGTTCTTCATAAGGTATGCTGTTGGTGATTTATGACATTTTTGAAGCATGGTTCCCATTCATTTCCATTGGGGTACTTCCCATTCCCTCCCCTAGAATGTCAGCTTCAGGAAGCTGAAAGTCTCCTCTGTTCTGTTCAACGCTGTATCCCTGTCAGTGCCTGCTAATATACACCTTGAAATGCACAAATGCACAAGCTAACAGATGAACACAACCATTCTCAGCTATCCCATACTTAGGTTGCCTTGTGGTAGGCCAATATCTACCCTTGCTGGGCCTCAGAGTTGCACACCTTAACAGAACATAAAGAACATGTAAAATGTGGGTAAAAAGCCAAGCACATATAAAACTAAGAAAGCAGCTACTATGCTAAGAAGAAGCATAAAACATCACCAGGCTCTCCCCCACATGACAGCTGCTGTTGCTTCCTGCCTGCCTTCTTTTGAGCAGTCCTTGCTCTTGAACAAGGTCATTGTCTTAGGAAAAAGGGCAGAGAACACGGGCAGAGGAATGGATGGCTGACTTTTGAGTTGTGCAAGTCGTTCATAAACTTGGCCATATAGACGGGAGGAACTACCTAAGATTAACGCCTTCCATATACTGCATTTCTACCTAAATTGGAGACCCCTGGACTGGCATTGGAGGAGAAGCTAGAGGAGGCTTGCATGCCATGTGTCCCTAAGAAAAAGGCCCTGCTGTGTGATCCTGGACATGAAATCAGGTTGTGGAAAGACAGATTAACAGCACTTGGGTGTTTCCAAGTGGCTAGGTCTCAGAGAGTTTAGGATAAAGCAGGAACACCTGAAAGAGGAGACGCCCAAGAACACATTCAGCTCAGTGGCTTAAGTGCCTGCCTTTAAAATGCAAGGTCCCAAGATCAAACCCTGGTACATCCCAAAGAAATTAGTAAGAATAATATGAAAGTAAAAATTTCATGTATTTACAAAATAAAGTTGGGCCTCTTGCATAGGTGTTTACGGTGATGGGACACAGCTGAGGAGATGAGCACAGAACAGGCCCCACCAGCAGGTTGCGCTGTGGGAATTACACACAGCACACAGGATGAAGGCAGCCACTGGCTGTCTTAGAATTGTCTTCTTATTCCTATGTCCTGCGTGTGTGGAGCACACACCATGCCCAGGTCTGCCTCTCACTCACTTGCGAGCAGCTCTGGGCTCTTTGCACTCTAGTTTCGTCTTTTATTGATCATTATTGACATAGATCCTACTCTAACTTGCTTTATTCCATGATGAAGACAGAAGTAAAAGTTACTTATAAAGCATAAGCTACTACAGAGGTGCTGGGAGTGTTCACTATCTTTATTCTTTTTTTGCATTTTAGGGAAGGGTCTACAGGGTGTTCAGGATCTCACTACTAAACAGATTCATAGTGATTCCCCTGTTTACAGCCTCCCAAGAGCTGGGATTACAGGTGCGTGCCTCTGCTCCCTGTCTCAGTCTCCATCTCACCACACCCTGGGGGCAGGGCTGGCACCGCAGGCCCAGGCATCGAAGCCCACCACTGCACTATCTTTGTTCTTATACAAATAAAATTTTCTGTAGATACAAAGGACTATTTTGCATATGCAAAAAAATAACGTGAACTCATATTTGGAGATACATATCCTGGGAATACATTTGCAGTTTCAAAAATCTAAACTTAATCTTTTTGGTTGTTCAGTCAGGATCCTTTGTACCAATATTATGTGCATTAACGGAAGAACCTATGTAAGTGAAGTAATAAAGTATTTAGAACATACTGGAAATTTCATTTTTTGAAGAAATTTATGAAAAATGCATAGAGATAGATATATTACTAATCAATATGTTTTTCTCCATAGTTTAATTTGGTTAAATTACATAGAGCACATAGATATTAGTGCTGGGGATTTTAATTTAAATAACCTTATGATCATTTTAGGTTAGCTTTGTACATTTATTGAAAGGCAGAATTATTTATTTACTTTTCCTAATTCTTTGGCCCCCTGTGAGTTTTCCTGAAAACCAGAACAGGGGCTGTATGCTAACCCCAGCCAGAGGACAAGGGCAGCCTGAGGGCTTGCGCTTCCTATCTTTCCTGCCCCTGTTTTCCCACTGCTTCTGTGCGCTCAGGTGTGAGCGAGAGAAGCCGTTCTGTACCACTGAGCTGCAGGAGACAGGAGACAGTTGCTGCCTCTGAGTGAGAAGGACAATTTTTCTCGAGCTTGAGATTTGCACGTTGGGTGCTATGGCAACATTCGGGATAAAAGATATGATCAGTATGCAAATCCTCATCACTATCATTATAAGGCAGCTAGATTTCAACACATTAAAGGGTATTTTATAATTATACAAAATATATTTGTTTACTACATTTTCTTCTCTCAATTTTAAATTAAGAAGACCCATTTTTAATATGAAATCTGCTTATGCTGAACAATTCAAGAATAGATCATGAATTCTCCTTACGTATAGGCTGTGTTGGAGCTTTGTGCATGTTTTTCTCCCTGACTTTATACCATCTGGAAATAGAAAAGCTCAACAATCTGTAAGCACAAAAGACAAATAGTTTTTATCTTTGTGTTGCAGCACAGTTTCTTTTACTATATTTGCTGTGCTTTGTAGGCTTTCTGTACCTAAGAACATTTTATAAATAGTGCCTCATATAAATACAAGGAGACTTTACAAACTACAATTGAAAACTAGGACCATTCTTGCTACAACTGGAAGACGGGTTTTCTGCACAGTGAGAACAACTGCATATACAAATTCAAAGGCGAACCGAACTGTCACCACCTGTGCCCTGAGGTTCAACACAAACTTTCCAGTGACACCTAGAAGTTGCTAGCTTTCTAGCCATAGTATACAGGCCTCAAGAAAATCTCAGCGCTCTTCCAGTTATAAGACTTGTTGGCTTTTTAGGTTGTGTTTTGTTGGAATATGGACATAACAATTCTCCTGTGTATGGAAAGATTATTTCCAGCTTTTTGCCTGTCCAAGCCTTTTCCATTCATCCTACTTACTCATCCTTCACATGGGCCGATTCAGCAAGTATAGTATTAAATGTTACTTACAGTTTTGTATTTATTGCAGCTTAAATTACCTGGTTATTGAACACTGCCCACACATGTATGCTGTGTCTCTGTGTCAGTGAAGATCATGGGCATGTGTCTTTCATGTAGCTCTCAGTGTCTTAGCAGGGGTTTGGTACTAGCTCAGGAGGTATATGTTGGTCTGATTTGTGGACATGTGCTTAGGTACTGCACATGGAGGAGGAAGCACCATGGCAGCTGCTTACCTGTAAGCATGCCTTCATTCACCACACAGCTCCCATCAATCAGAACAGCATCACATGGCAGTGATAATTTTCCTGGAAGAATAAGAATATCTCCAGGAACCAAGAGGCGGGATTCCAGCTCCTGCAAGCCTATGTAATAGCAAAAATTCCATCACCAGATGACCTCTTCTTATTCTTACATAAGAGATATAGTGACTAAGAACTCTTACCAACCTGTTAGCCAACCTGCTTTTCCATTCAACTGAAAATTCCAAGAGAACCAGAAATAGGGAATAGTCTCTTGGAACACAGTAGAAGATTAGCTCAGCAACAGAAATCTATTCTGAGCCTAGTAGCTGGCCTGTATTCTATCCATATTGAATACTCAGGGACTCTGGCAGGAAGAGAAGTGCCCCATAGCTGCTATGGGTATCTTGCCTGGGTGTGTGAACCCTAGGCACCTTTGCTTTGGTGGACTGGGGCCTCTGGTAAGTTGTCCAGACAGATTTCTGCTGTTCTTCAGTGAAGCTCTTCATTTCTTGAAGAAATCTGTGGCCAACCCCTTCCAAGGTAGCTGAGAGCAAATGCCAAAGATCAGCCAATGTCTAAACACCTTCTCTGGAGCTATGTTCTAGGGGTTGGAGTCTTTGGATTAGTTAATTGAGAAAGGCTTAGTAATAGTCAAGTGAAAGAACTACAGAGAGCAGAGAGAGACTCTGAAGTAACCTGGATACTGGGGAGCAATGGCTTAATGGGGCTTGGCCCAGAGGCCAGTGAGAGAGTTGGAGGATGGAGGTGACCGAAGCAGGGCCTACCAGGGCTTGCAGATGCAAGGGTAACATTTGGAGCCTCAACTCCTTTCAAGTCTTGGATACCTAACTTCGCATGCCATTCTGAGTCCTGAGTTCAGTCAAAAAACACTTTCCCCTTCTCTGATAACCAAGGACAAATGAGGATTCTACCATGCAATGGGAGGATGCTGAAGAAGCAGAACATACTACTCACCTTTGTCTTTTACCATGATGGTAACCTGGACTTTGTTGTGATCTTCCACAAGGTTGTGCAGCTTAACTGATTGCTGCCAAAGCAAAACCAAAGTATCAATATCAGAGAGCCCACACCCTGAAGACCACAAGATCCCAGCACAGTAAACGCCAAGCCTGCTATCACAGCCAAACAACTCTGAACAAAAGATTCAACCAGTTCTACTTTGGAAATTTCAACTTCTCTGCCTCAGTCCCTACCTATCTGACCCACCCCTGGCAGTAGCAATTGTGTTCTTGGCCTTGGATGTTATTTCTTTCCCAGGAAATACAGTGCACAGCTCTTGCTGGGAGGACCTACACTGACATATTGAGGCTTCATTTCTTTGGGGTGCATGATTAGAACCAGGAAGAATGAAACAAGACAGAAGAGCTTGCTTCTCCTTCTATGCCTCTGTTTCCCTTGAGTCGAATTGCAAAGCTAAATTGATCCATAAGTGGCTTTTGCCACTAAGAGCCAATGGCGGGTCTTTTGTACTTTCACTGCATTGGGGCCCAGCTGTCCACTGCTGATGACTGTGCATGTTGGATGAATCTGCAGGCAGGAGTCTTGCTGCTGTTTTAAATCTGAGTGCTACCATTTAGGGGTTATTGGGTATGTTTAACTCTCCTTTGCTCATCTAAAAGTGGTGATAATAATGTTTATATTTTATAGGGTTATATTAGGTTAATTAATGCTTATAAAATCCTTTCTTTGTTCAGAACTCAGTACTATGCTGAGAATTCATAAACATGCATTACTAACAAAGATGCTGATGGAAAAACAATTCTGAGCATACATCTCCTGGGAAGTCTTGCTTGAAGTAGAGCCACGATGTGCTCACTCATAGAACAACACAAGAAACAAAGCAGTAGAGAAGATTTCATCCATAGACTTCCCCGTACTCAGGTTGACTCTGAGCCAGTTGGGAAAAGGCTGAGCCTTCAGTTACAGCACTGCCACTTTTTGTTTCAATCTACTTCTTTGTTAATTTTATCAAGAAACAAATAACAATGAGACAGTTTCAAAACCAATTAGTAGGACAGTTTCAATGATTAATACACTGCATATTGTTGTCTTTGTACTGGTTATTCATAGTACAAGATGCAGACATGATATCCTGCCCAAATAGTATTAGTACAAATCTTTATTTTCATTGGATTAAAAGACAGTAACTGTATATCTATCCTAACTATTCTGTATATACAGATACAAAATGGCCCTTCATTTATATCCCCTTTTTTGTTCAGTTTTGTTAGAGATAGGTATTCCATAGCCATTTAAATACTGTCATTCTACTGGTTTGGGCAGCCCTAAGTCAAAGGTTATAGCACTGTCAGTAGTCACAGCTTAACATAAGCCAAATGCAAAACTTTTTTCTTTTAGATATTAAATTATTTTGAGCCTTTCTACTGATGAGTTTTAATGTTACAAATGTCACGAAGCTAAGACAAGCATTACATACAATTAGACAACTTTCCTGTTGAGAGACTATAATGGACTCAGTGTTAATATTTATATAGAAAAAATTATTATTCCCTTCAGATTTGCATGAAAATCTAAACTTTGCCAATTAGAACCAAGTGAGTGGAAGAAGTGACATTACCACTGGGTACAGATACATTGTTTTCAAGTGTGTTCCTGAGGTTTGTCTTTGGGGGCATGCACTGAAATGCTGGGTAAAATGAGATTCTCAGCCCCAATTCCTGAGTTGCAGGTTTATCCTGCCTGCTCTCCAGTCAACTGCGTTACATTAGAAATCTCACCTGACAAGGTAGGTGTTTCTTCTGCACACAGACAGAAAAAACACTGACTTTAATCAATTTCACATCACCTTCAAACTCTAAAATATAGCATACCAACTTATTTTGCATGCCACAGTCTTATCAGAAACACACCATACCTTATATAACAAATGCAAAAGACACATAAATGATTCTAATTATCATTTTTAAAATATAGTTTTAAAACATTGAACTACTAGTACTACATGCCATGCACTATTATAAGCACTTGGAGTAATTTTCTTGTAGTTCTTAATTTTCAGCAAAATTTTATCATGGCAATGTTGTCTCTCCAGTAAATATATAAAAAAAAGACAAAAGGGCAAAAATCAAAGTCAGGAATATCTCCCAGGCTGGAAATGTTGACATGGCTTTTCCTCAGTCATTTACTTATTAAGGTTATCATCAAAATGAGGCTCATCTGACTCAAACACATTTTGCTGGGCAAGTACATTCTGCTGCTGCTTTTAAAACATCATTTTTCTTCAGAAGATGAACATCCTCCTTTCTTTATTTTCTTGCCCAGCAAACTCTTTCCATCCATGCCATGATAACTTCAGCCTACCTGAGGGGGATGATGATTAACTCATTTGAAAGTGGGGAAGAATGAGTTAATAGTGCTTGATAGTGATTCTCAGTCCTCAGCCTCCTGCAGACCTGGGTTTGTTTATTAGACTGAACATTCTGTGCAACTTACTTCCATGTTTTTACTCTGTTTATTTTCTAGAAGGTTCAGCTCAGCTTTAGCCTAGAAAATTCTTTCTGACCAGTCATGTAAAGCTCTATTTAAATGTCACCTCCATGCCACAGTCCTCACCTTCTGCAGGAAGAATGCATGGTTCTGCTTCCTGTGACTCTGCCTGGCTTGGTGAGCTGATCACATTCCATTAGAGCTATCTGCTGTCAGGTGAGGCAGAGGGATCACTGAAGAAAAGGTCTATGTGTTCACCCATGTATCCCCCAGCACATAGTAGACCTCCTCATCAGATACTCACTTAACAGGACTAAGTTATTCTACTTTTCCCAACAAACCTGGGACAGGATAATGGAGGTATCCTCTTTGAGCTGATGTACTCAGTAACTCTACAAGTGCAGGTTTCTATGGCAACCGACCAGCCAGGAACAGGCAAGTGCTGTGATGCTTGCCATGACTGCAAACTCGCTGCCTGATTTTCATTAGACCCCCCTCCTCTGGTTTCTCCAGTCTCTCTCCAGTGAGACTGGGGCTGGTTTCCAATATTAATTTGCACATGTTAGTATGCAGCATCTGGTGCTCCATGTCCTTGCCTTTGCTGTGGCTGGATTTTCTTCAGAGATGAGTAAGGGGGGGAGGCACTAACTCAGGTGCCTCTTGAGTGTAGTGCAGTGCTGATGGAAAGCAAAACACTGTGGGCCAGACACGCTAGGTACCATCTCTGACAGCCACGGAGGGAGACCAGCCAAGGAGTCTGCAGGCAAAGTTCAATGTGAACGCACGTGACAGCCGTAGCTTGCTCTCGAAGGAGGTGGCAAGAGTGTGGGTGGCTTAGGCAAGGTGAACTCAGTGTCACATGATTTGCTACTAGGTAGGTATAGCATGGGGTTGTCTTGCATTTCTGCAAACACTTCCTCTATTATGATTTTTTGTTTAGCTAAGTCTTAATACCATGAAATGGTGAATTTCATTATAGCTCAATAGAATTATTTTTTCAGTACTGCAGATTAAACTCATAGTCTTGCACATACTAGGCAAATGTTCACTGAGTGCTGAAATGTATATCCAGCCTTTTAAAATTTCATTTATGAAATCAAGCCTGAAGCTGCTTGAACTAGCCTTGAACTTGTGAGCCTTATAGCCCAACCTCTCCAGTAACTGGTCTTGCGGGTATGTGCCACTGTTCCCAGATCTCAGGAAAATGATTTGGACATGGAAATAGGTGCTGCTTTCTTCATCCCTGCCCACCTCCCTCCCCCACATTTTACTGTCCCAACCAGTTCCATGAGGTACTTTGAGAATGTGCCCAGTGTCCCAGTGAGAAGTACTGGATTTGGAACCAAGAAACATGGCAGAAGGTGTGAGAGAAAGTCACTTCACTTTGCTGATTGTCCCCATCCTTCTCTCAAGGTTGGAAAAAGATATAATAACTGTCTGTGTTTCACTTGACAACTATCACGCCTACCCACACATGCATTGAGATTGTAGGGTTCTTTTGTAAATTGCATAGTGCTGGACAGATTCTGACTGTTGAGGATTTGTGATTTACTGGGACCCCTGCCTTGTACATGAGTGACTATCCCCTCCAATGGCTTCTACCGGTGGCAGCAGAAGTGGTACAGTCATGCATGGACCACTGGTGATGCAAGCTGCCCTGTAGCAAGACACACACGTCACAACCCCGTGATGAAAGTGCTCGACTGCAAGGGTCCAGTTTCAGGAGATGGGCACATTTTGTGTGGATGCTTTTCAGGTCGGGTCAGGTGACCTCTTGAAACAGATCCCAGCTGCTAATGAGATTAGCCTCGCTCTGATTCCTTTGGGTATTCTGAAAGGAATCCTGTCATAAAGTCCCAAGTTCCCATGTTGGTCACTAGTTTGGGCAAAGGAGTTTAGGGATTCTGTTAAGATATAGAACTTGAATATCTCAAATGCATTAAGGAGTTAAAAACACATATTAAGCAAATTACAATGGGGAAAAACTGGAATCACCTAAGTTTGTGGTGGAAATTTTTTTATATGAAACAGGAAACCTAGAAACCATAAAGGGAAATAGAAACACATTTCACTGTGCATAATTCTTAATGTATAGCAAAAGTCAAAATCAAGAGAAAAATATTGACTGAAAGTAAAGCTTTTTTCTCATTAGGGTATATATCCAATGAATATAAAAGAAAAATCTGAAATTCAGACAAAAGGAAACAGGTCAATATTCACTAGTCATCAGAGAAATGTACATTAAAACAGCAATTTAAAAATGTATTAAAGAAAAAAGTTTAAATATCAATAATATATAACACCAAGTGCTGGTAAGAAGGAGAGGAAATTATATTCTTGTGTGTTGCTGACAGAAGGAATTATTTCATTTGGAGAAAACTACATAGCAGCATCTATTAAAATTCAAATTATACCTATCCTTTTATCCAGCAAACTGGCTTTTGGTTGCTAGGCTAAAAAAAATGCAAATACCAATATCAAGCAAATCTCTATATTGTAGTTATGTTTAATTCAACATTATTTGTGGTTGGAGAAACTGTAGGAAAATAATATTATTTCCCAAAAATAAAAGAATGGTTGAATACTTTATGATACATCATGAAATCTGATAATTTTAAACATTATTTACAATGATTTTCATAGTTGGCCAGTTGCCATAATAAAGCCAAAATGTCCCAATTAATTTAAAAATTAATAAGTATGTAAATATCCATATAAACATGTATTATGTATGCACCTAAGTGAAAAAATGTGTGCAACCGATGATATTGACAAACAAGTAAATACCTATATTTGTAATCAAATTTACACTTCTGCAGATTACCCCATGATAATCATTTTTAAGCTTTTGTAATACATAGCAATCACCTGTTACGAATCTGTCTAAAACTGTAGGTTACTATTATTATCTGAATATTTTTACTCAATAGATAATTTTCTTGCTGAGACATTGTCCCATAGAATTGGGAATCAAGCTACATTTATTCCTTAAACCTTTCCCAAATTCCCTCATAGAAATGTCTCTGCTGCTTTTGGATTTACCTGCAGTCTACATAGAGATTTATCTTCACTCCAAGTGAAGAAACAGACACAATAAAGGAATGTTAAGAGAAAGGCTTAAGGTTTCCTAAATACCTAGATGGGAAATGTGGAGAACAAACAGCACTTAATTGGAGGCATAGGTTGTCAAATCAATCTAGGGGACATATGTCTTAATTAATATGCACAGCTGAAATACTCCCACTGCCCACTCTGCTAAAACCACTGCCAACATCGTTAATCTGTCACAGGACTCTTCTGCAGCCATACTCAGACACTACCTTGGAGTCCCTCTATACACACTAATCAGTGAAGTCTTCATCGGAATTGGCAAAGATATTCAAATGTGTTTCTAAAGTCCTCTTACTGAAATTCTACATTTCATAAAACTCTGCTTATTGTTTTATTACAGCTTATGTTTGACAAAGCAGCTGTCTGCTCTTTCTGGAAATTCTAGATTTTTTTTTCTCCTTTATCTGGAATCTAAACAGAAGTCAGATGTGTTTTTATCTCTTACCTGTCGCAAATCGTACACGCTTAAGACAATGGAGATGACAGTCAGAATGATGATAGCAACAGAGTACTCTATGTAGCCTTGCGATAGCCACAAAGTTAGGGTGAAGGCTTGGAATACATAGAATGGATTTAAAACCTGCAGGTACAAAAACAGCACTTATATAGACTTCAGCAGCAGTCTGGTATCATTTACTCACAGAAGGATTTATTCAGTTTTTAACATACGATAGCTTTTCATACTGAAGAATTCACTTACCATTCCATTAATTTAAGAGAAACAAAGTGAAGCACATTGAGTATAATATGATGGAAACAAATTATTTTTACTACCCAGAGCTATGCCTACAAATTGATAACCTGATGTATTTTGACTTCTCAAAAATATTTTATCAGTATCAAAAATTAACTGTTTACTTTTCTAAATAGACTTATCAGTCATGCAGGAGAGATGTGATTCAGTTTCTTTTTAAGATGAACTTTGATTTTTAAGCAGTTTTGTTACATTATGTCATGTAATCCTATGCTACAGATGTAGTCAAGATCTGTAATAAAAACGAAGGATTGCACTTTTATCCAGGTAACTTTGAAGCCACCCACATCCAAGATTGTCTGAGGGTCGTGGGGCTCCTTGCATGAAGATGATTCTTAGAAGCACCGCTGTACCCCGGATGCAGGACAGTCCTGGGCAGACAGAAGGCACTGCTAAAGCCTGGAGCTGGCCAACCAGGCATGCGCAGTTTTGGTTTCTTGGAAAGATTTTCAATTCCTCCTTCCCTCCATTCTTCATCTAGGTCCTACAGGTCCACATGGTAATTAGAGCAGAGAGGGAAGTGAGAGAAGCTAGAGAGAGGGCACACAGGTGCCGCCAGAATGAACGCGAAGCACAGATTTGGAACCGAGCACAGATTCTGGTTTTTTTTTTGGGGGGAGGTGATAGGGGAAGGTTTGTCCTTTATTTTTACTAATGAAATTAAATATTAGATAAAACCAGTGATTCTTTTTCTTACCTCCACTGTCTATAATTCACTAATACAGTAAATTATTAGGACTTCTGCTTTAGTCCCTAAAATAAATAATGTCTGTTCAATAGATTAATAAGTTATTTTCTTAAGGGTTTCTTATCTCATTGATATATTTTGCACATTTGAAAAGTTTTTATTTCTTAATGATTCCTATTATTTCTATCTAAACTGCTCTATTTACAAATTACAAGTCTTGTGTTTTCTTGGCAAAAATTCTCTGATTGTACATTGTGCGATAATGGTGACCTGATTTTGTGCGTTTATAGAAATCCAGTAGAAATTTGGTTAAATTATTTTTTATATAAAAGAAACAGCACCATAATTAATTACCCCCTTATTCAATGTTCTGTGGCAACCAAATATGAATTAGGGCTTTTATTAGATTTTTTTCTATTAAAGGTGTAATAAGTGGGTGATAGAAAACACTAATGCTCCCTTCAAAATAGATGAAACTGACACCTGTTAGGATCTTTGGTGCTTTCATAGGTACTTGAACATGAAGCCGAAGCAGCAGCCTCTCTTGGGTAGCTGGGGAAGCTGTAGGCATGTGGGCATGACAATCAGGACGCACAAATTTGCTGCATCTTCTGCTCCATTTTGTTGCAAACTTAAAACTACTCTAGAAAAATATTCTACTTTTATCCAGCTCACCTTCAAGTGACAGGTTCCATAAAGCCACATGGATAGTGACATTGCCATCTGGCTCCTTGAGCAACAGTGATCCTTACAGACTGTGCTATCAACATGGCTGCAAGACAGCCATGAGCAGAAGGCGTTGCTAAGACCCCATGCTGACCAACCACGTGTGCCCAGTTTGGGGCGCTTAGTGACACTTTCAATTTTCCATTCCCTCCAGAGAGCCACTGTTTTTTGTATTTTAGGGAAGGTCTACACTGTGCTCAGGGTCTCACTACTGATCAGACTCATAGTGATCCACATGTTTACAGCCTCCCAAGAACTGAGATGACAAGTGTGCGCCACCATGCCCAGTCTCAATTACAGTCTCAGGGAACCCCGGGGTCAGGGCCAGCACAGCAGGCTTTAATGCAGGTGCTTTAATACAGAGCCACTGTTGATAATTACAGCAGAGAGGCAAAATGTGAGGAGCTAGAAAAAGGTCACCCAAGTTACCCCCAGAATGAAAAAAATTAAAGTTAAAAAATAGCAGCTTTGCTTTTGCTGTAAACACAGAACATCAGTGGGTTAAAAAAAAAAAAATTAGACTAAAATGATACAGCTATGCTCCAAAGGAAAATACCCATCTTTATAGATTAAATTAAAAATGGACAGCACTGGGTTGAGGCTGAAACCACCTGCCAAGTTTTAAAAGGAAAAAAGAACTAGCATGGGGAAAAGGGGAAGGAAGGAAGGGAAAAGGGAGAAATATGCAACTTAATTGTATTATTAACGTCTCCTGGTTCATAGAAAAGGAAGATTTGTACTAATATCAATTAGAGAATTTTCTGAGCCCCTACATTGTGCTCTAACTGCTTTAAAAAATAATATGCAATATATTAACTATTAAAAAAAAAACTTGTCCAGTGGCTCTAAGTGAGCAGTAGACAGTTATAGGTAGAAGTTCAATTTCAGGGCTATTGAGACAATGTGCTCTACAAGAAACAAGGGTAAGATACTTCCAGTGATAAGTACGGCTGGCAGTGAGCTTCCTGTGCAGCATGGAAGCATAGGAAGTCTATGTCCAGAAATGGCTCATTACCTAAGGGTAGAGCTGGGGAGAGCAGAACCGTGGCACACCCGTGGACTGGCCATGGCCCAAGCTGGCACAGGGCCTCCACCTGTCAAATTGGGAGGGCACTACCCCTCCTCCAATACAGGCCTGGTTCTGAGTCAGGGACCCCAGGGGAACTAGCTGGAGGCAAAGACAGAACCATCAAAGAGGCATAGGGACAAAGAGAAGAATGGGGGAGAGAAAATATCTCACTGAAGATGAGCTTACAAAAATAACATCAAAGCACATAAGGAAGATACTATTTTTTAAAACTACTAACCAAAGAAGATGCTCTCAAGAAAATGGAAATATTAGAACAATTTGAAAAAAAGACCGAAATTGTAGTACTTCAAATCCTGCTAAATCATAGAAGTAATAACATTCATTGTCCCCATAATGTGCCCGCTTCCTAATTCCCATGTTTGGAGGTGGGGCCTTGGGGAGGTAATTGAGTTTCTGTGATGTCATAAGGCTGGGGCCACCATGCTGATCCTTGCAAGAGGAGAAAGAGACCAGAGAGAGCACTTTCTGTCCACCATGAGGGAGAACAGTGGGAGTATGGTAGACAGAAAGCCAGGAAGGGCCCCCACCAGGAACTGTATGTGTGGACACTCTGAGCCTATATTTTCCAGTTTCCAAAACTGTCAGAAATAAAAGTTTTCTGTTTAAATCACCTCATTGGTTGTAGCAACCCTAGAGCTAAGACATCCTCCTTCCACAATCGTCAACCACAAAAAGCACAAGAAACAAGCAGATGATAAAGCAGGAATGCATAGCTCACTGTTATGATTTATACGTAGATGCCTGCTAAGACCTAGTGCAGTCACAGGTGCCCCGGCAGGGGCTTCTGAGGGAGAACGGATCGATGGGGGCTGCTCACCAGTGAGTTCATTCCCCTGATGACTTTACAGCTCAGTGCTGTGCCTGGAGGTACAGCTTGGCTGGAGGAGGGGCTACAGGCATGGGCATGGCATAGGGGTCTATCTCCCTCTCGCCACCCTCTTTCTCTGCTCCCAGGTTTCCACACCCCCTGCCCTGCTGGCCTACCTTGAAATGTGAACTGCAACCTCCTCAGCACACTGTGAACCAAGAAAACCTCTCCTCCTCTAACTTGTGGGCACAAGGTTTGGAAGTTTATTTATTTGGTGCTGATAACTGAACTCAGGACCTTGTTGTGCCAGGCTAGCTCTGTGCTGCTGACCTATATCTGTGGCCCTTGGGCACAGGGTGTTTTATCCCGGTGAAGAGGAAAATAATTCAAATACTCAAACTGGGAACAGATTTTAAAGTGGATAAAAGGACCATCCCCAAAAGAAACCTGAATAGACAGGAAAAATAACAAAAAGAAGTTGCATTAAAAGCAAATTTCATTCACATTCAAGTATTCACAGGCTGCTTAAATTTCCTGAGTACTAGGAAATTAAAAGGTGGGGGAGGAGAATATTATTTTTTTCAAAAGTTAAAAAAGAAAACCCCAGCTAGTTACCTGTTTAACGAGCAGCTTCCATATGGGCTGGATTTCAACCTCAATGGCATTGGGCCCACACACCAGTCTTCTGTAGGAGAGCAATCAGCTGTGAGTGCCACACCTAGAGCACACCAACCAGACCCCAGCCCCTTCTCTGCTCCTCAGTGACATTGTGGCTTCAATTAAACAAGACAGAGTTTACAGGGACTTTTGAAACATAAACCAATGAATACATATTTAAAATGAAGGTCAGTGCATGGCGGACAAAGGTGGTTTGCTGCTTAAAAAATGTCTTTACATGGATTGTGTACATGTACTCACTCCTCACAGGGATTGTGAGCATTATGTGCTACAAATATGTACCAACAAAATATGATAAATTATGGATTAGATTGACAACTGTCTTTGGCACAACTCAAAAGGTCAAAATGAAGTTGCAAAGACATTTCGAATTACTCTTTATGTGACACAGCTACAAAAAAAAAAGAGAGAGTTACAAAGATGCTCCCTTAATCTTGTTCAGTATGTAGACTACTCTTGTAGTGTCTCTACACCCAGGACAGGCCCTTAGCAGGCAAACTGCAGGAGCAGATGCACTAAGACAGAATATATGGCTTCTACCTTGTAAACATTACATTACACACAAGACAGTACAAAAAGAAGTCCTCCCCTTGCATAGCATTGACAGCCCAAATGTCACTTGTTCCACACAACAGTCCAGAGGAAGTTTTATGTCCCCAGCAGGCGATGGAGACACCCGTTCAGCCACAGTTGTGGCCACAGTTGCATGCATCTACTGTTAATTGCAAAGGCACATGTTTTAAGCAGTGTCAAAAAAATGCATTTAGCCTTTTATATCCATTCATTTCTTCAATCACTGTATTATCCTCCAAGGCTTTATATGGTCCCCTGTCATAAAGAACATTAATATTCAGATAAAGTAAGTAACTGACTCAGGACTGTGGAGGCAGAGCCAGGCTTCCGACCATAGCCTCTCTAATTCTACTCCACAACTCCATGTCAGCCGGGCCCAGTGGAGAGAATATGCAGAAGGGCTCTCTGGTGTCACCCAGGTATGCCAGTGAGCTGAGCCCAGGCTCATCCACTCTCTGTGCCTTTCCAACTACAGCTACTGTTTGCAAGGGGTAGAGAGGGCTCATGTCAAGATCTAGTGTTAGATATTAAATCACGTCTCAGAAGCAGTAAAGTTTGGAGGTGTTAAAGAGGGCAATCAGCTGTGCCATGCTGTGCCTTCACAGGTCCTTGAGCCTCGCATCTCTGTCTTCTAAAAGTGTAACTTTCAAAGGGCATCGAGAGCATAGTAAGTACGCCTGGCTTCTCTTCTGAATTGTGCTTCCATGAGATCTGAGGCATAGGAAAGGCAAGGCTCCTGGTGGCTGTCTCCCTCCCTCCCTCTTCCACTTCCTGTTCACTTCTTTCTCTTCTGACCTCTTGTTTGCTCATGGAACAGCCTGGAGCTGTGCACTGATGTACACTTTTCTCTACCTGTCATGTGGAATCTTTTCCTCTGGTGCTGACAAACATGCTCTTATCCCCCTTGGTGGCATGCCAAAGGGTGAGGTCCAAGTTTGGCCCTGATAAATCACTGAATGCACTGTGAGCGTCGCTGCCCAACTCCTCCTTGAGTGGCACTACTCCATTGACTTGAGCCAGCCGTGATGGTAGTATTTTCACATAGAAACAAAATTCTACCCATCAGTGTTTTTCTTCCAGAAAGCTGGTCAGCAAGGGTGCTGGCCTCAAGTGCTGCTAGAGAGTTGTGCTTCTGTTTTCAAGAAGCTAAACAAAGGGACAGGAGCAGTGGAATGAAAAAGGTCAGGGGATGTTCAACTTTTAAACTAGATGAGGATCAGGTAGGCTTTTTGTTTTGCTTTGTTTTTCCATAGGACCCCATTCATTTGAAACAACAGATTCACCTCAAGTGTCTGTGAAATCTGTCTAGGAGAGACACACACTATGATGCTAAGTTGAGTTCAGCTCAAGGCAAATAAAGGCTGGGACATGAACTCTCCTGGGGCAATTTCCTTGCTCTCTTCCTGGTGCTTTCTGACATTTCTTTCCAGGGAAAATTAACTCTCCTACCAGGAATGATGTAGACCTTCGTATTTATGCTTTTGTTTACTAAGAATTTTGTAAATCCGTGCACTCTCTCTCTCCCCATCCCTGGCTGCTAGGAAGCACACAGAGAAATCTGCATTTCAGCTGTGGCAGCTTTTCATCATGTGCGGTTCCTGTGCACCCATTTCTTTCATTTTTCCTGTTGCACATTTGTTTTTTTAATACAAATTTTAAGGTAAATTCAAATGCATTTAGGGAATTGGTTAGCTATCATTCATCTAACCAGTCAATCACATTTATATTGTTTTATACTCCTCCAGTCCTAAAGCAAGAAATGAAGGAAAAAATGATCCACATTTCACTTACTTTATTTTCATCCACCATTAAGACATGCCTATGAAATAAAATATGCTTATGTTTATAAGATTATCTTTATCTCTTCTATTTTTCACCCTTGGAAAACTCTACTCCATCTTCCTTATTGTACTGTCAAATTCCTTATTGTGTGGACTAGATTTAAATTTAATTATGTATGGTGTTTATTAAAGCTCAGTACTTGATAAATAAGGACAAATGTGAGGCAGCTACCTGATGGGCAATCTGTCCTGCGAAAATGATTTCCTCAGCAGAGTTCTAGCTACATTTATCAATGAAATTTCATAAATGCCCCAAGTCAATTCTTTACACATCGTGTACTTAGTGCTTCTAGGACAATATTTTTTAATGACTTTGAAAACTTTTTGTATTTAAATGTTTTCTGCGTTACTTCTGAAATCTTGTAGAATAATACCATTTCTAATACATTTTGCAGGATTGTTCTGGTCTAGGTGCTGGTTTCTTTCTTATACTGTTCTGGAAGAGGAAAAACTTTAAAACAGCAAATCAATAACTTTTAGACTTGTGTGTAAGAGTACGGTACACTTGCTAAAAAGACATTGTTCCTTCCCTCAGAAGTGTCATTTTCTCCTATAGAATTATCAGAATTTTGGGGATGGAATCAAACACTCCCATTGCAGCAGATTTCATCTTAGCTTGAGAATGGGTATGTTGGGCTGACTGTAAAGAAGGTTGAACAGGTAATGTCCCAAAAGTGAGCTGAGGAATGAAGGTTTTTATGAGTGTGACCATGGTGAAGCTCCACCCACTTTGAATCAGAGGTGAAGGAAGTGGCTATATCTCCATGGGCAAGTTGGATGAGCATCTCCTAATCTTGCCAAAGATAAACCTTAGCAATAGGGCCTTCCTGGCAAGCAGAGGGTCCTGAGTTCAATTCCAAGCCCCCCCCAAAATGTATCATTTCCTCTTCTATGTGCATCTGCAAGTACCAGTCTTATGTGTGCACCTCTACTTTTTTCCATTATGATCAGCCAATAGATGTCCCTGGGACAACGTGTTTCTTTCTTGATCACTTATCTTCACAAAGAGTATGGGATAGTAAAGACATATGTGTGAGTTTATGGATGTACTGACCACTTATTCATTGATGTCCTGTCATGAATCAGCAACTGTTCCAGGTGCTGCATAACAGTGCTGAATAACATCACTAATGGAGCAGACAAAATCCTCACCTCCAAGACTGTATGTTCATTAAAAAGGCAACACTAATACCCTCTTTCTGGGTCTCAGAAGATGTGGAGCATTAAGAGGCTGATATTTGTGGAGTGACCCAAGTTTCTTTGAGGAAAGAAGTAAAAAGTAAGAGAATTCTACAAGCCTGGGAGCAAAAATCAAATTGTACATAACGGTCTCACCCTTTCTGTCATTTCTTTATAATAAGTCACCTTTGGAGAGCAATTCGTAATTTCTGAGGCCAACCTGTGAACTGGAATCCTATCAAGCCGATAAACATCATGCCAACCACACACGGGTGATGACCTATTCAATACTTCATTTCCCCATCAGCAGAATTGACCCTTGGGAATACAGTACATCCTACCTGACCTCTTGCTCTTCGCTGCTCAGGCCCAAACCAAATGTATGATGGATGTCGTAGCAGGAGTTGCTATCTTCCAGCAACCTAGGATGTAGTGAGGACAGGAGCCACACTTCAGTTCATGACACAGCAAGTCAGAGTTCTTCCCTAATGCACCCACGCTGCAGTAGAGAAGGTTCATACTTACCCCACTTTCTGAAAGCGCTGTTCCAGGTGATCCCAAACGTACCTGATTTTCTGCACTTGGATGCATCGTAGCTGCAATTACAAAGGAAATCCAATAGGTGTCAAGCAGCAGATAAGGTCTATTGAAGCAGGGCTGTGCACTGTAGGTCTATGTGGTGCTGGCCTTTTTTGGTAACAGCTATTATTCCCAGCCTGAGAGCATTATAGTCAGAGTGTCCATCCACAAACACATCCTTCATTCTTTCTCTGAAATAGCACAGCACTCAGAAGGCCATTTACCTTTAATTCTGGCTTCATGATGGCTCGGTTTATGACAGAGTGGCAGTCAGCCACCAAGGGCTCTTCTGGGTTCTTGCTTATAGGAGTCTTCAGTGTGGATAAGTAGAGGCAGAACACCTTCTTCCTCATGTATCTTTGAAATTCATCCTAAAAGAGTCAGTGCAGCCTGTGAAACTTTCAAATCTTATTTCATAAGGTGCTCAACTACCTGTCATATGCTGGACCATGCAGTGGTTCCCAACATTTGGAACAAAAACAAATAAGAACATCAGCATGATCTCAGAACCTAGAAGAAATGCAAATTCCTGACCTCACCCCAGAGCTACAGAATCAGAAATTCTGGTGCTGAGGTCTTGGTGTCTGTATTTCAGTCCAGAGGATTCAGATTTGCACAAAAAATTTGAGAAACAGTGGTCTAGAGAATAATTGAGGAAAAAATATACCTTGTAGAAAATGGTTGCTAGCTATTTTTAAACAGCACCTAGTCGTTTGAAATGTATAATATCCTCCAAACTATATATTTTTGGAAAAGTAGATGATTTTTCCTATGCTATGGAATAAGAGTTGTGGCTCTGACATCTGCTGCCCATGGAATGGACAGGTGCACAGCCTAACATGCTAGAAATATCAGCAGACTGAAGGAAGGATGTGACCCTCATTCCTGGTCTGAAAAGAGACACCGTGCTTGCTACAGTGATGGCTTTTACATTGCTTTTTCTGGCCTTGGAAAACTCCTGACCATGCTGACTCATCACTGGGAAGACGACAGACACAGGCTAGAGGACATACATGCAGCTTTTCAAGTCCTCTTTTCAAATATATTTTTATTTTTAATGACCACATAGTAATTGCCTATGTGTAAGGGGTGCAGAATGACATTTTAGTGCACATCCATAGTGGGTAACAATCTGAGTAGGGCAATCAGTCCATTCTTCACTTTTGATGTTTATCATTTCTTTGTGTTGGAAACATTCAAAATCTTCTCTACTAGTGGCATGAAAATAGTCAACTGTCATCGATATGGTTAGGCTGCTCTGTTTACAGCTTTAGAACTTATTCCTTGTATCCTACAGCATGCCTATGCCTCTTAGTTAACCTCCTTCCTGTGTCCCTTGCTCCCCACATACTTCTCAGGCTCTGGTGACATTACTTTACTGCCATTAGGTCTGCTTCTGGAAACTCTACAGATCCGTGTATAAGTGAGGGCATGCAACACCTGTCTTTCTGTGACTTGAAGCAGGTAACAAGAGCACACACCGTTGTCCTCAACAGAACAGTGTCTGCTTCTTGCAAAGGGCATGGAAAACAGTTGGCCCACACCCTCCACTCTGGCCTCCAGTAGAACATGAGCTGAAGGACCCCAGCACTCAGCACGGAAATGACAAGGCACACGGCTCTCCGCAGAGTCTGGGTACGGTATCCAAACATCTCCTGCATGGTAAACAACACACGACTCTAGTTAGCCACGTTCACATAAATACGTAATTTCATTTCAAAAGATACAAACCTTAGAAGCATAGGTGATAGTTGGAAGATGAATGTGGGATCAGATAGTCCTATCAGATTAGCTGCTTGCAACTGTCAGCTGATAAGATAAACAAAGAAAGGCTCATTTTATTCCCTTGGTTTGCAAAATGAAAACATTGCCAGGAGGAGCAAGAAACAGATTTTTTTCCTCCTGTATATTCACAGGAGCTGCCTCAGATTTTTATAAAATATCTCATGCTTTGAACCAAACTTTTAAAACTATATTTTAATTTTTTAAATATTTTATATAAGAAAGATAATAAATTTATGACTGATGCAATTCACATAATATCTAGCATTATCCAGATCAAGATTTGTTTTATAAACCTGACATTGAATGATTGAAAGTCTAAAAGGAAGGACTGCTTACTAAAAATGTAGTATGAATTAAGAGATTACCCATAAGTATAAGACTTTTAAAACATTTATTGACTCTGAAAGTAAGATGCTGTAATATTAGTACTTTTTGTAATAGTCAATAAATATTTGTCATAAGTTGAGTAGACATTTAGAAAGAATAGATTTTGTTAAAGACAATTTCTAATTTCTAACCTCTATAATGAAGTTTCACAGCGTTATAAGTTTTGAAAGTTAAGATTTTAGTGCAGTTTGAAGCTTCTGACAGATGTTGACTGTGGATGGTGTCTTTTATGATATTATTTGAGCTTCCACTTTTCTTTCTGTCTTTTTTCTGACTATGGGTTCCCACGTCTAAATCACAGAGCTGCAATATCATGGAAACAGATTTTCATTGTAGTTCGATCACACTTTTGATGAGGAAACTCCTTCAGTTTTATGCTGGTTCTCATCATGCTGTGATAGAGCAGGGCTCTTTGGAGAACTTTTTGTCTTCAGTGTGTTGCTTTCATTTTTTCCTAATAATGCTACGGTAGATAAAGATTGTAATAACAGTTGTTGAAAGTAACCCTCGAGTATGGGAGGAAGGTCATGGGCTTAAGAAACAGAAGCTGTGAACTGGAGCCACTGCTCTGCTCTGCTCTGCTCCAGCCACGTGACCTCAGGGAACCCATTTTACCTCTAAAAGATCCCATTTCAATATTCTACGAAGCAACTAGAAATTCACATCTTATAAGGCAGCTGTGCTCAAGTAATGTGTGCCAAGGTATCCTGCACGGTAATTACAGTCTTGAAAGTTCTTTTCCACAGTCTTCAACAATGTCACTAATCTTGGAAAATCAGTTGATTAAGCTTAACAATGCAGCCACAGTGTCTCAAGATCACTCACACAAAACTGAAATTTGATTCAGAAACATTTGTTCACTGCACTTTCAAGCAGATTTCCAGCTGCATCTTCTCCTTCTCTTCCTATGTTCCCTATGCTTTTATAGACCTTAATTTTATTTGTGAATTATAGCTTTATTAGACCCAAATAAATATGCCAGTTCACATGTTATATGATAAATGCATATTCCTTGACTACTTGTGAGGTTTATTGCCAGAGACCAAGGGTGAGAAAAAATAAGCAGAACAAATTTGAAATTTTAATGAAGCTTTGTGACTGAAGTTAGTATATTTGTGAACAATTCTTTTTCTATGTATTTACACACAGCATAGCACTGGTAATCATAATTATGGTAGCCCTTTACTTCACTGTAACTTAATTTTTAAAAATAAAAGAATTCACAACACTAGCAAGATAGCAGTGAAATCATTATCGGTTCACATTTCTAAAACCTTTTGAAGTAGAATAATTCTTTAGGGAAAAGAAGGCTACAAATGGTACCAAAAATTATGAAAATGCTTCTATCCTCTGAATCAATAATTCCTTATTTGAAAACACACTCTAATGAAATAATACATAAAAGAAAAAGTGATATCCGTAAAGCCTTCAGTGCAGCATTATCTGTAATTGGGAGAATTAAATGATAGCTAATAACTCAGTGGGTTATAAAGCACCAAAACAATGGACTGTGATAGTGTGAGAACAAATATAGGATGTTAATGTAGAAACCTGGGGCAATCCAGGATATAATGTTCAATGAACAACAGCAAAATAAAGTGACAGAATAAATGGAAACCAAAGAGCAACACTGTACATTTAACGCAACTATGTTGGTAACTACCTAAAAGATAAATACTATGACCGAAAACAAAGATTGCTAGCTGGGTAATAAAAGGCACACTAGATGTTTTTTCCAGAAAGAAAATCAGAAGTTCAGTTTAACAGATATACAAAAAAGAAAGATAGAATTCAGCACTAACACATGATTTTAAAACTCTCATCAAAGCACAACTAGATGGAAATATCTTTCAACCCAGCGATCCTTACTGATGAAATATTGAAGTCACTAAAAACAAGAGTGGAAACACTCACCACTAATACTCATGACTATAGCACTGGAAGTCTTCACCATTATAATCAGGCAAGAAAAAGACATGAAGATTTTAACAACTGTAAAGCTCTGTGTATAAATAACATGAACATGAATATATAAATATAAGCATCCAAAATAATGTTCAAAGAAATAAGCGATTCCAAAATAGACCCATATACCAGCACATAGAACATGTTTAAGTAAATGCAAAGGAATTGAAATTATACCATGCATGTTGTCTGAACATAACGCAAAAATGAAATTAAAGAAGAAATTAAACAATATTTGCACACAAACTAGAATTACAATTTACTGGAACCTGTGTGATAAAATAAAAGCTGCCTTAAGAGGGAATTTATAGCGGTAAATTTGCACATTAGGAAAAGAGAACAAGCCCAAATAAATGATCAATGCTGCACCTCAAGCTCCTAAAAAAAGAAGAGCAAGTAAAGCCCAAAGCCCAAAGAAGGAAGGAAATTATAAAGATTAGAGCACAAATTAATGCATTGGAAAGGAAGAAAATAATACAAAGAATAAATTAATCAGAGAGTTGGTTCTTTGAAAGAATAAATAAAGGTGATAAACTCCTAGACGACCTTATCAAAAAGAGGAAAGATAAATACTAATTCCAAAACCAGGGAAAGACACAACCAAAAAGGAGAACTACAAGTCAATCTCCCTCATGAACATAGATGCAAAAATACTCAACAAAATCCTGGCAAATAAAATACAGCAAATCATCAAGTAGATCAAACACCATGACCAGGTAGGATTCATCCCAGGGGTTCAAGGATGACTCAATATTAAAAAATCTATAAATGTAATACACTATATTAATAGACTGAAATCTAAAAACCACATGATCATCTCAATTGATGAAGAGAAAGCTTTTGACAAAGTCCAACATTCATTCATGTTCAAGGTCCTACAGAAAATTGGAATAGATGGACTCTATCTTAACTTGATAAAAGCCATCTACGACAACCCAAAAGCTCATATAATCCTAAATGTGGAAAAACTGAAATCTTTTACTCTTAAATAAGGTACAAGACAAGGATGTCCTCTATCACCCCTCCTATTCAATATACTCTTGGAATCCTTAGCAACAGCCATTAGAAAAGAGAGAGAAATAAAGGGAATAAGAATAGGTAAAAGAAGAAGTTAAATTATCACTGTTTGCAGATGACATGATACTTTACTTGGAAAACCCCAAAAATTCCACCAAGAAACTACTTCAGTAGCATAGCAGGATACAAAATCAATACTCAAAAGTCAATAGCATTCCTCTATACAGATAACAAGCACACTGAAAGGGAAACAATACCTTTCATAATAGCTCTGTGGAAAGTGCAATACCTCGGGGTTCATTTAACCAAGGAAGTCAAAGATCTTTTCACAGAAAATTACAACACCCTAAGAAAAGAGATTATAGAGGATTTCAGAAAATGGAAAGATACTCCATGCTCCTGGATAGGAAGAACCAACATCGTGAAGATGGATCAAACTGCCACCAACATACCTCCCAGACATACAGAAATCATTCCTAAAATTTATTTGGGACCACAAATGGCCTAGAATAGCAAAGGAAATCTTGGCCAATAAAGACAAGGTAGGAGGCATCACAATTCCTGACTTGAAATTATATTGCAAAGACACTGTGATAAAATCAACATGGTATTAGCAACAAAATAGACCTGAGGATCAGTGGAATAAATTAGAAGATGCAGAGGCATCTACAATCACACTCAGCCATCTGATCTTCGACAAAGGGGCTACACAAGCTCACTGAAAGAAAGATAGCCTCTTTAACAAATGGTGCTGGAAAACATGGCTTTCTACATGCTGAAAACTAAAACTTGACCCAGCTCTATCACCATGCACTAAGTTAAAGTCAAAATGGATTAAAGATCTAAACATTAAAACAGAAACACTCAATCTCCTAGAAGAGAAAGTAGGAGGAACTCTTGAAGATATAGGGGTAGGTAAAGAGTTCATGAACAAACATATATTTGCACGGGAAGCACTTGAAAGAATCAACAACTGGGATCAACTCTTCTTAAGAAGCTTCTGCGTGTCAAAAGAAATTGTCAACAGAGTGAAAGACAACCCACAAATTTTGAAAAAATCCTAACTAATAAACAATCAGACAGAGGTCTGCTGTCTAGAATATATAAAGAACTAAGATATAACAGGGCCCTCAAATTTAAAGACCCAATTCAGAAATGGGCATCTGAGATGAATACATACTTCTCAGAGGACGAAATTAAAGAAGCAAATAAATATATGAAAAAATGCTCCACATTGCTAGTCATCCGTGAAATGCAAATAAAAACAACACTGAGATACCATCTCACTCCAGAAAGAATGGCTATCATAAGGAAATGAACCAACAACAAATGTTGGAGAGGTTGTGGGGAAAAGAGAACACTTCTCCACTGCTGGTGGGAATGTAGACTGGTACAACCATTGTGCAGGTCAGTGTGGAGACTCCTCAAAAGAGTAGGACTAGAAATCCCATTCAAGCCTGCTATCCCCTTACTGGGAATTTTCCCAAAGGAACTGAAAACACTGTATCAAAGTGATATATGTGTGCCTATGTTTATAGCAGCACAATGTGTTATAGAAAAATCTTGGAAACAACCAAGATGTCCATCACATGAGGAATGGTTGAAAAAGATGTGGTATTTCTATATAATGGAGTATTACTCAGCTATTAAGAATGATAAGTTTGAAGGATTTATACTGAAGTGGATGCCACTTGAACATATACTCATAAGTGAAATAAACCAGACACACATGTGTAAATATCATATAGTCACCCTATTATAAGAAGCAAAAAGCAGAAATACAAATGGAAACGTACAACAACAACTAAAATCAATTGAGTCAGATAAGGCAAAGTGAATGGCATATGCTGCAGGATACTAATCAGCTCTTCTTCTGGATGGTTAACAACCTAAGCTCACAGATCAAAGTTGGAGAAATAGAGGAGCCACAAAGCCAGACAACATATTGGCCCTAGCCTTTCAAGGTCAGCGAAGACTCAGGACACAGGAGAACCTGTACTGCAACATCATGAAACTCAGTTGAGCTCCAAATTTTCTAAACAAGGAGATTATAGACCCACAGAGGAAAGAGACAGAAGTTCTATAGTATGCCTGGGGAGAGTCACATGGAGAGAAAAACTTTCTCTCAGGCTCTCACAGAGAGCAAACTGGTCAAGCATTGGTGTGACTCATCCACATGGATGACACAGACAAAGGATCTGCAGAATAAGGTACAGGACTACAAAATAAACCCCGAGGGGACTTCACTGACCACATAAGAAACATAAAGTACATGTGTTGGTATATAGGTCTTGCTCTATCTAGGTCTTAACCATCCAGCAGAAAAGTATAAAAATGAAGTATACACCTCGGGGCCATAATAATAAGTTGAGCTGTAAATGGCATGGTCTACAACAACTTCTTCAGATAACTCACTATTGTTGTGGAATGCTGGACTGTGTTGGATTGTGTTGTCGAGTTCAAGCACCTAAGTTAGTTGAATGACAATGGAGTGCCCATCTCTGACAGGTGTAGACAAAGGGAGGGGTATAGAAAGGAAGAATCATGATGTGTGTGTATAGACAGTACAATTGGGATAGATAATGCTGTGCTTCTACATAATTCTATGAGCAGCAAGATTTGCACTAATGGTAGTTGGACAAGATATTATGTCAGCTTCTAGTACTATGGACAACCATTGGGAAAATAACAAGGTAGAAAGTATTAATTATTGAATCTTTGATGTAATTCAGGTATAAAAAATAAGATATGCAAACAGCTACACTCTATTTACTGATAAGAAACATATGTTATAATAACGTCTGTCAGTATAATATCATGTATGCACCTTCTATGATACCAAAACATTATGAAAACAGTTTTCAATGTATTAATTTATCAAATCCATCTTGTCAATGTACCTTAACACTGTCTCATTGATATTTGTACTTCAATAAAACAAAAATTAAAAAAAAGAGGAAAGATAAAACTCAAATTCATGCAATAGGGAATGAAAAGGATGAAATTTCTACTGACCCATTAGAAATTCAGAAGATCATCAATACCTACTTCCAAAATCTTTACTTTGAAAGGATGAAAAGAGCAGAGAAAACAGACAGCTTCCTAGATACATATGAATGGCCAAAGCTGAGTGAAGAAGATATACAGCCTCTGAATAACTCAATAATGGAAAATAAAATTGAAAATGTAATGAAAAACCCTCCAACAAAGAAAAGCCCACATCCTGATGGATTCACAGTGAATTCTACAAGAAATTTAGAGAAGACTTAATGCCAACTTTTCTCAAACTCTTCAATGAAATTGAAAGGGAAGCAATCTCCCTAACTCATTCTTGGAGGCAAGCATTATTTTGATACCAAAACAAGCAAAATATACAACTAAAAAAGAGAACTACAGAAAAATCTCTCTAATGAAATAGGTACAAAAATCATCCATAACATACTAGCAAACAGAATGCAGCAAATCATCAAGAAGATTGTATACCATGATCAAGTGGGATTCATCCAAGGAATGCAGGAATTGTTCAACAGATGCTAATCCATAAATGTAATATACCACATCAACAGAGCCAAAGATAAAACCACATGATCATCTCAAAAGATACATAAAAAGCTTTTGACAAAGTCCAACATTCATTCATAGTAAAAACCCTACAGAAAATTGTAATAGCTGGTCTGTATATCAACCCAATTAAATCCATCTATAAGAAATCAACAGGCAACATCATACTAAATGGACAAAAATTGAAAGTCTTCACTGTAAAATTAGAAGCAAGAGAAAGATATCCACTGTCACCATTTCTATTCAATGTAATTCTGGAAACATTAGACAGAGCAATTAGAAAGACAGAGAAATAAAAGGAATAATGATTGGAACGGAGGGATTGAAATTATCATTACTTTCAGATGACACAATACTGTAGATAGAAGACCCCAAAAACTTCACCAAGAGTCTTATAAATTTGATAACTAAATTGAGTAGTGGAGCAGGGTAAAAGTCAATACTCAGGCTGGGGAGATAGCTTAGTAGATTAAGCACTTGCCTGGCAAGTGCAGAGTTCTGAGCTCACTCTCCAGCACCACACATACACACACACACAAAGGCAATACTCAAAAATCAATAGCATTTTTATACACAAACAATGAACAAGAAACAATTTAGTGAAACTGCCTTTCACTATAACATCAAACAAACAAACAAAATACTTAGGAATCAGTCGCATCAAAGAGTAAGTTTTGTTTTGTCTTGTTTTGTTTTGCAGAACCAGAGATTGAATACAGGCCCTTGCGCTTGCCAGGGAGGCGCTTATTCCACTGAACCATCTCCCTGGTCTCAGAGTAAAAGTTTTACTCTGAGAAAGATAGAAGGGCATTTCAGAAAATGGAAAGATATTTCTTGTTCGTGGATAGGAAGAATAAACATTGTTAATATGGCCATACTCCCAAAATTGTTATAGAGATCCAATGCAATCCCAATTATAATACCACACAGATCTAGGCAAACATTTCTAAAATTCATGTAAAACAAGAAGAAACCCAGAATATCAAAAGCAATCCTAGACAACAAAGGAAAGGCAGGAGGCATTGCAACCCCTAACCTGAAATTATACCACAAAGCTACTGTGATAAAATCAGAATGGTATAGCATAAGGACAGACATGTGGACCAATGGAATACATCAGAAGATTCAGACACAACTATAAACACACTCAGCCACCTTATCTTCGATAAAGGAGCCAAACTCATTCACTGGAAGAAAGATAGCCTCTTTAGTAAATAGTGCTTAATAAACTAGATTTCCACATAATGTAAACTAAAATTAGACCCATGTCTATCACCATGTACTAAACTACAATCAAAGTGTATCAAAGCTTTAATATTAAATATGATACACTAAATCTTCTAGGGGGAAAAGTAGGTAGAAATTTTAAAGACATGAGGATAAGTAGAGAGTTTGTGAACAGAAACCAAACCTCACAGGAAATACTTCAAACCATCAATGAATGGGATCACATCTTTTTGAAAAGTTTCTGTGTTTTAAAAGAAATCACCAAGTAAACACAAGAAATCACAAGAGTAAAAACAAAATTCATGAACTGGGAAAAATTATAACCAACTGCCCCTCTGACAAAGGCCTCTATCTAGAACATATTAAGAATTTTTAAAAGTCAGGTCTTCAAACTTCAAAGACTAAAAATCTAAAAATGGGCAACTGAGAGAACCTGTACTGTAACATCCTGTAACTCAGTGATGTCCCAAATTTTCTGATCAAGGAGATTATGGGGCCACAGAGGAAAGTGACAGATGATGTAGAGTATGCCTAAGGAGAGTCACATGGAGAGAAAACATTCTCTTGGGCTTTCACAGACAGCAAATTGGTCAAGCAATGGCTGTGACTCATCCATATGGCTGATACTGACAAAGGATCTACAAACTGCAGTACAGGGTTTCAGGGTAAATCCTGAGGGGATTTGGCTGACCTTGACAAATACAAAAGTTATTTATTACATATGTTTTGCTTTACCTTGGTTTTAATCATCCAGCAGAAAAGTATAAAGATTAGGTATAAAAAGTAAAGCCATATTTATATGCTAACCTGTAAAAGACTGAAGTCAACAACTTTAGGCATTGCCAGGCATATGGATAACCTGCTACTATTATATACTACTGGACTGTATTGGATTACTTTGCTAAATTCACGCACCTATAATATATGAATGGCAATGGAATACCCATGTCTGACAAAAGCAAACAAAAAAGGGGGACATAAATGAAGAGCTATTTTGTAGTGAAAAGCATATATATATATATATACAAAATTGCATAGATATACAGCTACTTCCTCTTAGTTCAATGAGAAGAAAGTTTTGAACTAATAGTGTTTAGACAAGATACCATGTCTGCATCTTGTACTATGAATAATACTACAAAGACAATAATATGCAATATATTAATTATTGAAACTCTCCTACTAACCTGTTTTGGAACTATATCATTGCTACATCTTTCTCAATAAAATTGATATAAAAATGGGTATCTGAGATTGCTACACATTTCTCAGATAAATAAATACAAATGGTAAATGAACATATGAAAAAAAACTTTCAACACCATTGGTCATTTCAGAAATGCAAATTTAAAAAAACACTGAGATTCCATCTCATCACAGAAAAAAATGGCTATCATCAAGAAGTCAGGCAATAACAAATGCTAGAGAGGCTGTAGGGAAAAAGAAAGCCTTCTGCGCTATTGGTGGGAGTGCAGCCTGGTAGAGCCATTATGGAAATCAATGTAGAGATTCCTTAAACAGCTAGGCTTGGAGGTCCCATCCAATCCATCTATTCCCCTCCTGGGTATTTTTCCAGAAGAACTGAAAACATCATATTCATTTTATACCTTGCTCTTTTCTGATTGCATCAGCTATTATTTCAAGAACTATACTGAACTGGAGTGGTGATAGTGGATACCCCTGTCTTGTTACTGATTTCAAAGTAATAACTTTCAGCTTTTCACCATTTAGTATGATGTTGGCCATTGGTCTGTCACAGAAGGTTTTTATCAGATTGGGATACAGATGATCTATTTCAATTTCTATAGGATTTTTTAATCATGAATGGGTGCTGTCAATTTTTTTCTGCAACTGTTGAGATAATCATGTGAATTTTATCATTGGCTCTGCTGAAATGGTTGATCTGCATGTGTTGAACCATCCGTACATCCCTGGGATGTATTCTACTTCATCATGGTGTCTAATTTTCTTGATGATTTGCCACATCTGTCTGCCAGTATATTATTGAGCATTTTTGTGTCTACACTCATTATGGAGATTGGTCTGTAGTTCTCCTTTTTATTTTGTGCTTCTCTGGTTTTGGTGTCAGGATTACACTTGACTTTCCAGAAATGACTTTAGGAGTATTACTTCTCTTTCAATTTCAGTAAAGAGTTTGAGCAGTAATAGCATTAGATCTTCTCTAAATTTCTTATAGAATTCAGCAGTGAATCTATCATTGCCTGGGCTTTTCTTTTTTTGATAAGTTTTTTTTTTAATACATTTTCAATTTCACTGACCGATACTAGGTTATTTAGAAGTCTTATATCTTCTTGATTCAATTTTGTAAATTTACATGTATCTAGAAATCTTTCATTTTTTTCTGTGTTTTCATATTATCAGAGTAAAGTTTCTCAAAGTAGGTATTGATCATCTTCTGGACTTCCATAGGATTCATTGTGATGTCATGCTTTCCATTCCTAATTACATGAATTTGAGTCTTTGCTTCCCTTTTTTAAAAAAAGGTTGTCTAAGGGTTTGTCAATTTTCTTTCTTTTGTTTTTTGGCAGAACCAGGGATTGAACACAAACCCTTGTGCTTGCCAGGGAAGCACTTATTCCACTGAGCCATCTCCCCCGCCCCCTGTCAATTTTCATTAATCTTGTAAAGAACCAACTCTTCAATTCATTGATTCTTCACATTGTTTTCTTAGTCTCAATTGCATTAGCTTCTGCTCAGATATTTATAATGTCCTGCCTTATATAAGCTTTGGGCTTTACTTGTTCTTCTCATTCTAGAAATTTGAGGTTAAATATTTGGCTATTTATTTGAGCATGTTTGTTTTCTGATATGAGATTTCACCTTAAAACTGCTTTCATTGTGTCACATAAATTCCAGCAGGCTGTACTGGCATTATCATTTAACTGTAAATACTGTTTCTTTTTTTTTTTTTTTTTTTTGCTTAATTTCATCTGTGACCCATTAGTTGTTCAGGAGAGTGTTACTTAACTTACATGTGTTTATTTAGTTTTGTGGGTTTTTTTCCATTGATTTCCAATTTCATTGCACTATGGTCTGATAATACACATAAGATAATTTCAATTATTTTGCATTTATTTAAATGTGTTGTATGGGATAGTATGTTGTCTATTTTGGAAAATGTCCCATTTGCAATTGAGAAGAATGTATATTCTGATATTGTGGGGTGTGACACCTTGTAAACATCTACTAAGTCCATTTCTTCATCAGTTTGATTGTTTTATATTTGTTTATTTTTGTGTCCAGTTGATCCATCTGTTTGTGATAATGGATTACTAAAGACCCTCATTACAATTATGTTAGTGTTTATTTCATTCTTCATTTCCATTAATATTTGTTTTATGTAATTGGGTAAAACAGTATTTTGTGCATATATATTTATGACTTTTATCTCTTCTTAGATTTTTTCTTTAACAAGTATATAGTGACTTTTATCTCTTTTGCTCAGTTGTGGTTTGAAGTTCTCATTGTCTGCAAGTAGAATAGCTACCCTTTTCTTTTCTGATATTGTTGTGTGTAGTATTCTTCATTCATTGATTTTCAGTCCACAAATTTCTGTTTGAGTGAAATGTATTTCTTGTATCCATTTTGTCTTTTGATCCGTTCTGCCAGTTTTTCCATTGGTGAGTTGGGACCATTTTCACTGATGGTTATAACTGATATATAATGGCTTATCCTTGTCATATTATTTTTCTGTTGTTGGTTGCCTATTTTTCCCCTATATATGCTTGCTTGCCTTGCCTAATGACTTCTCTCTTTTTTTTTTTGCTGTATTACATGATGCTATCTTTATTTTTTTATTTTTTCCCATAATTGTATTGAAGAACAAATAGCAATGAGACAGTTTCAAATCAAATTATTAGAACAGATTCGATAATTAATACATTGAATATTGTTTTCTTAGTGGTTATTTGTTGTTCAAGGTGCAGACATGATATTCTGTTTACAAACACTATTAGAACAGATGCCTCTATTCATTAAATTCAGAGAATGTAGCTGTATACCTATCTTTTTTTAAGCTGAATTATATCCTAATGACTTCTTTATATTGGTGGATTATGATCTTTGTTATTTCTTTCTAAAATATATCTCAAAAATATTCTTCAGTTGTTCTTTGTCAAGGAAGTATCACATTTGTTCACTGATTTTGGCAGATACTTTTTCAGGGGATATCGATCTGGGTTGGAAGTTGTTTTATTATAGGACCTTAAACACTTCATCCCAAGTTCTGCTTTTCCTAAGAGTTAAGAACTCTCATGTGATTCTGATGGGTTTTCCTTTATAGGTGATTTGTTTCTTTTCTCTAGCTGCTTTTACTATTTTGTTCTTATAATGATTTCCTGTAATCTGGATTGTCATATACCTCAAGGTAGACTTTTTTTTTTTGTCATTCCTAATTATATTTCTGTATACCTCACTTATTTGTATGTCAGATTCTTTTTCCATGTTTGAGAAGTTTTCTGCCATTACCCCTGCAAACACTTTTTGTGCCATTGATGCTGTCTTGGTTTTCTCATTGATTCTGATCAGTATTATGTTGCTTTTTGCATCATCTTGCAGATTTTGGATTGAACTTTTTCATGATACATTGATATTTTTAAGATATCTTTCTTTTCTTGGTCATTAACCACATTTCTGTCTTTTAGATCTGACATTCTCTCTTTGTCTTCATTCAGTCAGTTGCATATATTTTCAATAGCATTTTTAATCTCCTTAATATCTGTTTCAATCTGTTTCATGGATTCCATTTCTTTTCTATGTTTGCCTTTTATGGTTTCCGTCATTTTTTTAAACTGCTTCATTTTTTTATTATGTGTGTGCTTAAGATTCATTGAGCTAGTCCTTTCTTTTGATTGTTGTTTCTCTTTTTACCTGAGAGTTTAGTTTCTCTATGCCTTAATTCATTTTTCTTTTTTACTTTTGCTACTATCATTTCAGAAAATACAGGTGGGTGACATCTGGTTTCCTCCACCTCTTCATTACCTGCATTTGCCCTAGATGGGGGAGAGGTCAAAGGTAGTATTTTTTCTGTGTTCCATATTTCTTATTTTATTTTGCTTTGTGTGTTAATGATTATGAGTTTCTGGTAGAAGATAGCTTTATCATTACTATAAAGGCTTCCCTTGGAAATCTCTGTTCTTCAGAGATGTCTTACAATTGCATGTGGTTTTCAGTCTTTATGTCTGTCCCAAGTTCATATTGTCCCAGTTTTTTAGAGTTAACATGTTGCTAAATGTTTGATTCTAAACTATTATGAGGCCAGGCTTTCACAGTATTGTCATACAAGAGAGAACAACTGATTGTAACAGGCATGACATTGCAGCCAAAGATAAACAGAAATAACAGTAGCATCAGGACCAGCCTATAAGCTGACCAACATTGGTTAACTATTAATTTAGTACCCTTACCATAGTGACAAGGTTTAGAGTTACACAGTAAAAAGCAACACAAATTGGAACTTTTACACAAAGTTTTTCCTTAGTTGAGTGATTTAACCCTATGATGGAGAAGTTTGAAAGGAATAAGAGACAAAACATAGAGACAGATGAAAAGAAATGCAGTAGAAGCAAGGTTAGAGGATAAAAGATGGAGGGAGATACAAGCTTTAGGAAACTGGAGAGGAGGTCAGCAGAGAAAGGATAAAGGAGAGTCCAACATTATTCAGGGAAGCAGAAAGACTAGAGATAATGTCCACTCACATGAAAATATAAAATCAAGAGAGATTGTTGAGAGAAAAAGAGAAAAAAATGGAACAGAACAAAAAATAAATGAAAAACTTAAAATTAAAAAAAAAAAAAAGACTGAAAAAAAAGGAAAATGAAATGAAGAAAAAATAGTAAAATTCCTCCGGTTCCACAGTTCTGTGTTAGTGTCCAAGTCAGAGCCCAAAACATCTGGGTAACCCCACCAAGTCTGTCGTGGGATTACTGCTGGATAGAAGGCTTATTTTAGCCCCCAGGCATGGGGACTGTGGCCACAGTCTTCAGCCAGTAACTTTGTGTGTGTCCTTCAGGACTCTTCTTAAGCTGTTTGTCTCAGGTCACTCTCTCAGCTGCTGTGGTGCACTCAGGTGGAGACAGCCTGAGGCTGCTCCTACTTCCTTTACTGATGACTCCTCCCATTCCTCATCTGGTCTACTCTATTTCACCCCAAGCCTCTACCATGTCAGCCACTTATAGCAGGATGGGAGTGCAGGGTTCTGTCGCTGCTACAGTGACAGCTGCTTGGTTTCTCTTAAATCTCCTCTCAGCGCGCTGAGTGCTGACCTCACAAGGCTATTTGGATCCCACATGTATGCATCCCCCTCACAAGGCACTGGCCACAGAGCAGGAAGTGTCATGCTCCATGGTCCTTGTTGCCAGGGCCTCCAGGTAGCTGCTAAAGCAGTTTCCAGGTTCACTCATTCCTCTGGGTGCTAGTGAAATTCACCACTGGGCTGCAGTCTCCTCTGTGTGGAGGAAGGCAAAAGAGGTAAGAGGCCTTTACCCCAAATCTATCCTGTGTAGCTTCAGTCACCTACACTTTGCCCCCATCAGCTTCCTAGCTATAGCAATTCTTGCTTGGCAGTCCTGTGAACTGTTACATCATCTTGCAAAGTTGTATTCTACGTTTGATTTTATCTACATGTCTCTTATTTGAGAACAATTTTGATATCAGAATGTATATTTTTCCTTCATTCTAATTACCTGTGTTATTAGTTGATCTTTTCTGAGTAACTCCAATATTACTCCTCTACCCAGCAATGTTGAATCTGTGTATATGGTTGAGTGAACTGTGACTTGATTTAACATCTAAAAAACCTTAGTATTAAAGCTATGACTATCTTTTCTACTTCATTCTTAGATTTTGACAGGATAAAGGAATGTAAATATTCTGCAAAAGATCTATGCAAGAATGTTCAGATTAGCTGTATTCATAAAAACTCTAAACTGGAAACAATACAAAAATCTATCAGTAAGAGAAAAATAAATACATGTGTTTTTGTATGACGGTACATACACTACAGAACAAATTTTTTAAAAAGAAGAAAAACTGAATCTCTGATGTGTGCACCAACTTTTCTGACAATAATGAGTAAATTAACTTCCATAAAGCAATACACACTTATAGTAAGTTTAAAATGAACAGAACTGATTGATAATAAAAGTCACTGAACTGTACATTTAAATTACTGCACTTGTTAATGTTACTTTATTATATATGTTAATAAAGTAAAAGAGAAGCCCAGTAGGATGAGTTTGCCTACAAAATACTTTGCTTGGTGCAGTTGGAAGAGACTTCAACTATCATAATAAGGATAAATCAAGAACCAAAAATTATAGAAAAATTTGGAAGTTAATGAAAAAAGAATAGTCATAGAGATTTCCATGGGAAATGAGGAGTCTGGAGACATTGGAAGACTGTAGCTCTATCAGGATAAGTATAGAGGCTTTTGTGAAAGACACTTCCATCATTAAAGATACCATTCTGTCCATTAAAATGCAAGAAAGATGAGAGAGGACAGAAGAGAAAGCAATAAAAATGTAAGAAGAGAAAAAAGGAAGAGAAGAAAAAGCTTGTCAAAAGTGCCCACCTGAAAGGTGTGGTATCTTTAGGAAAGATGACCAGAAGCAACATTATTGCTTCCTTGATTAATTTTTTTTCTTTTTTGAGGTTGAGGACAAAACTTTATTGGAAAGAAAATCTTCTGTTGGAGAAGGACAGAAGGGGGGCCCAAGTGGGTTGCCCAGGAAGCTGCCTCGTCCCAGGTATTTTTATAGGGCAAAACCATGCGGGACCAAGGTAGAGAAGGGGTCTCACTTAGGTGGATGTGGGGTGGGACAAAACTATGGTCAACAAATGGGATTACAAGCACCATTGCTCAGGTAAAATTGATTAGGCCCAGGACCAAATGGGGAAGTGAGTCATGTAGTAAGCGGGCATGAATGTGGGACAGGGTCTGTTCCCCTTGGGGGTTGGGCTAGTGACTCACTTGGGCCTTTTCAGGTGGCTGCTACCTCCTTAGAATATCAATCCCAGGTGTTACTCTTTTAACATTTGTTTGGCCTTTAGGCTAGCTCACAGAAGGAGCCTTTGTTCCTCCCACAAACATCTTGTTTCCTGTATTATCTCTTTAGAGGGTCTGGCCTTGTCTGACTGCCTAAAAATATTTCTTTTTTTTTCCCATTTATTTTTATTTTATTAAAATACAAATGTCAATCAGACAGTTTCAAGACACCTTAACCATACAGAGTCGATGAGTTAATACATTGCAAACTGTTTTCATAACGTTTTGGTATTGTACAAGGTGCATACATGAAATTATATTTACAGGTTTTTTTATAGCTGAATTATATCAAAGATTCAATAATTATTTACCTAG